>NMRA01000198.1:8044-47452 GCA_002633005.1 Phoronis australis | reverse complement strand
CCTGGCTAATACTGTGCCCTGCCCCCCCCCCCCAAACTCAAAAATCCTGGATCAGCCTCCGCTATGTAACTATTAAAACTAAGAGCAAGAAACCTGACTAAAGGGACTAGCAGTACGCCCCGGTGGGACTCACCCACGACCTTCAGTAATGAATGCGGACACTTACCCCACTAGGCCACACTGCCTCCTCCGAGTGAGAATTAAAATGCGATATTTTTTCTATGCGTCAGAGGCGCGCGCTCGTTACGTATTCGTAGATACGGAGGCGTCGTGCCAAGGTGCCTTTGAAATTCCCTGCAGTGCGAATTTCTTAATGCCCTACGCAAGAATTTGTTTTATGGGTTATGAAATTATTAAGAGTCCGTTTTACAACAGAACTCTATAGCACGGTTCTATATATTGTTCTTTGGACTTTTCGATTACAGTAAATTATAGAGTCCAGTGTTTGGTCATTGATAGAAAACAAAATCCACGAAATAGGACAGCCTATGGACAAACGTCCACGAAATGTCGGTGGTTTTTCAATGTGAAAGCCCTGGACCATGTATACTCTGAAGCAGTCGTTACAACACTTGAACAATGATTTTTATCGTGCTAGCTGTTGTTATCTTATGGATTTACACACTGCGTACTCCAGGGTTCTCCTCGTCAAAATATTGAGTTCCTCGCAGACGAGCTAACTAGGAGACCGTAAATTGTGTTTAGTTTACGTTCTTTCCAGATTACGCCGGTATAAGCAAAAGTTATGCATCATCAGTGGCTGGTATTTCTGTCGCATTCAAGAAGACATCTATGCCCTCAGGTTCCACTGGCGTACACAACAGAATGACAATGGTCTGAGCCACACAATAAAATTCTATGTCACCAGTTGAGTATGCTGTGACTCTTGTCAGTACGAAACCTAAAGCTGGACTGAACCTCTAAGTTCGATTTCAGTACAGCGAGTCCCCAGTTGAATAATGAAGCAACCGGTATAGTTTATGTAACGAAAATCTACAACCGATACTTTGTTCCCGTCGCGTGCCCGACATTCACTCACCTATGGAAAGGAAGACGATTACGAGGAAGCTGACTTTATGAATTAAATCCATGACGTATTATACACATCAAATACGATATTTCGTCTGGGCCGCTACATGTAGGTCAAGTCTTCAGCCATTTCATTTACCCAATGAGCTAAGTTTAACTCATTGACTCACCTGAGACACAGCCTCGTTCCCAGTCTCAGGTAAATAAATCTCCGACAGAGGCGCGATCCAGCGACGGAGCACGCTCAGGTGTACGGCACAACTCATGCACTTAGCCAAATGCTAAACGTGCAGTATTACTGTGTCAGCTTACTCCATGCGATTCTCAAGTCATGTAAATATTTTTTACACCTCACGGACCTAATTGTCAATTTAATTGAGGGAAGAAAAAACGGGGCTATCCAATAATTGTTTTCCCCAGAACTTTGACTAAGTTCTCTTCCATGGTCCGACCAGTGGACTTTTCAAGTTTATTATGTCTTTAACTGAACTGATATACACATTCTGCTGAACTCAAGCTATATAATAGTAAACTGTACGAGTAGCCAGTTTTCTTGAAATACACAATAAAGTTAAATATACTGCTACCATTGCGTATTCATTTTTCCTTTTGAACGATCGGTATGGCCCTCATATGTGGCCCTCCCTTACACTGGTCACCGCTCATATTCTCTTAGCCCCAGACAACTTTAATGATGCCCATTCAGCACCCCCTCCTTAATGAAGTGGAGATGTAATATAGCTAGCACTACACTGCCTGAACTATATATGGTGTGACGGTTATTGACACCCAAATTGGCTTTCTGTGGCCTTTGCACAGAGCCTACAGCCTGCCTGCAACTGTGGAGAGTATAGTTTTAACTTGGTATATTTTAAATATTACAATTAAAAGGACTAAAAAGTTAATTTGTGTTTATCTTGGCAAAGAGCCACTTTCCAAAGAAACAAATGTTTTAATGTATAATTTCGCTTTTCGTTATTTCATTTCCAATACTCCTGTCTACTTGTTTTTTGTCCTTACCGGGAATGCGTTGATATCTCTTTTATTTTATTTTTTTAAACTTAAATTACCAAAACAGAAGTAGGGATTTTGATCACCAAGCGAAACATAATTAGTTTAGTTAATGTGTGAACCCATCCCTGAACATTCCAGATTACATTTACTCTAAACATTTCACAGCAAACAAAACAACACGTGTCAATAGTTCAAATTTAAATTTTATTAGAACTCAAATCATAAAATATATACAAAAGTGCGAATATGGGGATAGCCAAACTGAATGATTCCGGGAACTGGACAATTTTGTTTGCACTGACTACATAAATACTCTAGCTTTTTGTCCGACATAAAAAATAAGGAGTGGGCACAAGTTAAGCACAACTGTTTCCTACACAAAAATCGGTTTAAACCCGGCCAGATTGGAATGAGAGATCTCTGGTTAACTCTGAGCGGCCGGGTCGTAAATCCACCGATTACATCAATACGCACGGTCGTTTATCTTCAATCGTACCCAATGTTTGTAACTTTTAGCTTATTAGATCATCAATTTTTAAAAATCGAAAACCCTATTTGTACCGCCGTGGTGTTCGTAGATGAGTATGATTGCCGCCGGGTTGAAACAGCCCGGCGCAGCACGGCAGGCAGAGATTTTTACTGCAGTTTATGGTCGGGTAATTACACTTAATTGGGTCTTGCTGGCACCGGACAATGCGGTCATCACAACTGTGTCCGACTCCGTCGCCGTGCTCTCTTTGATTCGGTAAAAGACGCTCAAAAGAAGGACGAGCCGGCGCGAAAATGATTCCCACGCATCTTTAAAAATGCATGACTTTTTCCTCAGTTGTAAACGGCATGTGCGTAAAAATGAAATTAGCATGGGCTCAGAAACCAATTATCCAGTCCATGAACACACCTCGTCTAACGATAAGTTTCTGATACTGCATGCAAGCATTAGTAATGCTTGACTGTTGAAGATGCATGGTAAGGGGTGCTTAACCATTAGCCTGCAGTGAGTACATGGCGCGTTTTCATGGTCCAAACAGTTTGTCCGGTAGGTGGTGCTTTGTGACCATTTGTCCAATCGTCGCTCAGGAATCCAAACACTGCGTTCTGTTACTCTTGACGACATAACACACATTTGTACCAGTTAGTTTTGCGATCACACTGTTAGAGTTACAGTTGAAGACTTTTTAGTGGATTTTATTGATTGAAATATTTTATAAGGTTACAATATGAGCCAAAGACAGGTTCTACAAGGTAAGCTTTGACATGTACTCGCAATAGCTTCAGATTTTTGTGAAATTGTGCCTGTGCTCTGCATATTTATTAGTTTGTTAGCAATGTCATTGTCAAATGTCAGGCACAGGCGTCCTTAGGCTTAGCTTCTGATCGTCCCAATAAACTATATGACACCAGGGGCAGATCCAGGATTGTGAGTTAGGGGGGGGGCAGTGCACGGGGATAACCAGAATTTCGGCAGGTGCGCACGCCCAGGCCTCGAATGCAGACCTTTTGACTAAAAAAAAAAACGGTAAACGGGGTTTGTTCAGTTTGTTCAGGGCCTATGTGTTGTTTATTTACCCCTGACGAGCTCCTGCTTGTGCGCACCCGAACTCCCAAATGGTATCTGGTAGAATTGTAGGGGGGCCATGGCCTCCTTGCCCCCCCCCCCCTAAATCCTCCACCTGAATATACTACAAGGTATGACACTCCCGACCAGAAATTCCACGAGTGCTTACTTCAGCCGTCCATATCAAACACAAAACTCAACAAATTTACACAAAACAATGTTTCAACAAACCATTAGCAATTGTTCTTTTTTCCAATACCGTTCATGGTGTCCGTGGTCAAAGTACAAAAATGTTCCCAAAAAGACGATTCGAGGTCAAGGACGGTACAGCAAAATTGCCGATTTGTCACGGAGTGTCACGACATCGATTACTCCACCCAGACCATTCGTAACTTTCCGTGATGAACCGGCAATAATGCCATACATCCGTAACTCATCGGATAATTCCATACCATCCTTGACCTCAAACTGGCCAAGGAGGTTCGATGCATGGGCTTTGTGGGAACATTTCTGTGCTTTGACCGTGAATTTCTTGCGAACTCGGTGTAGCAGGATGCCGTAAATGGTCTAGGGAGAAAGAACAATTCCTCACAGTTTGTTGAACCTCTGTTTTGTGAAATTTATTGAGATTTGTGTTTGCTATGGATGGCTGAAGTGAAGCACCCATGGAATTTCTAGTCCGAAGTGTCATACCTTGTGGATGATCAGAAGCTTCAAGGACGCCTGTGATGTCAGGCAGAAACTAGTGCACTGTAAATAGAGAGCACGCCTGAACCGCCAGAACTCAGAGAGCATGTGTAATGTGAGTGTTTCCATTCTTCACGCCTTTTCATTCAATTTGTACCACCGTGTACCATCTGTAGTACTTCTGCAAAAGCTTTTACAGTGTTAATTTTCACGGGCTTTGGGATATTCCACAAGAGGACTCAAAGAGACTAACATTTTACTCTCTTGGTTCTAAAAATATAGACTGTCCTACCACCTATGTGGTATGGCCCAACTAAACTAGTAGGGGCAATCTATATGCTTTGTCCACTCTCAAAAGTTTGTACCCAGGTTCGACTCCCAACATTGTGTTTTCCTGACAGCTAAGAGTAGATATATAGTTGAATTAAATTTACTTATTTTCAGTTCTATATGATATACACGTGTATTTAAAGTCAAATCCATGAATTTCCATTCTGTACACTGGTCTCAGGATTGTCTGCACTGCATTGTTCAATGTTATTATCTGATACGAAAGTGACTGATCACCAACAATAGATGTCATGTAACAACATTGTTGGCTAAAATAAACTAAATAAACTGTCCAATTTTTGCTATTCACCCAACATACCGTTCAGCAAGTACACATCATTGTTTGATGGCTTTGGCTTCTTGAACTTAGATTTTAATTTTGTAAAACTCGTAAAGAGTAAATCAAACTAGGAAGTGAAGAGGAACCATAACTACCTTGCTAATGTAACAAGGGTCAAACCTGGTTAAAATTCTTTGCTAGTGCGACCCATAGAGGATGTAAACTGTTTTAAAGTTATGTAGAGAAATCTACACTTGACCAAAGCACATTTTATTTTCCTATGACAAAAATCATTGTCAAACTACCTTGCAAAGTAACCTTCGCAATTGACCATCACTACAGGAAGCCCAATAGGAAGAGTGTTGTTCTTTATAATTACTACAAAGGGTTTAAATTTGTTGTACACTATCTGATTAAATAGGAAACTCTAAATCATGAATGTGTGTGCTTTGTCATAACTTCACCGCAATTAGCGAATAATCCTGAAAATTTTGTATTTCAGTGTTTGAGCAATACCAGAAGTCGCGCACACAGTTTGTGCAGACTGTCGCTGAACTTGCTTCACGACCTCAAAACATCGAGACTTTGCAAAATGCTGGTGTCATGTCATTGCTCCGCCCACTACTGCTGGATATTGTTCCCACAATTCAACAAACTGCTGCACTGGCGTTGGGAAGGTTGGCCAACTATAATGATGATTTGGCCGAGGCAGTCGTGAAAGGTGACATCTTGCCACAGCTTGTTTACTCATTGGCCGAGCAGAATGTAAGTAATGAGAGTGCGAGGGAAGGAATTATTCAAAACATATAACTGACATAAATATAGCTAAGTTCATTAAAACATTAGAATGTTAAAAAAATTATGGCAGTGTTTCTTACACAACGAGTTTTGACTTGATCGTTATTGTGCGGAATTTGAATTTTGAGCATGATGTGTACTTATTGTAAATCCAGTGCAAATTATAACATTATTTTACTTTCATTGTTTTGTACAGAGATTTTACAAGAAGGCTGCAGCATTTGTGCTTCGTGCTGTTGCAAAACATTCACCTCAGCTGGCCCAGAGTGTTGTAGACTGTGGCGCTCTCGATGCCCTCGTCATCTGCTTGGAGGAGTTTGACCCAGGGGTCAAGGAAGCTGCAGCCTGGGCCTTGGGCTACATAGCACGGCACAATGCAGGTACGCCAGCTCAGGACACCTAGTGATAACTGTATATTCAGGAATCATTTTAAAAAAACGTGACTGAGAGTTAGTTTTGTGACCCATCATATTGCCTCAAATCCATGTGTCGATTAGGAGGACCTATGGGCCAATCATGTTTATTCATCTAACAAAATGCTCAGGCTATATGATTTAGTGCGACTAATTTCATAATTCACAGTGAATGACTAATCATAACATTTCTTGTAGAACTTGCCCAGGCTGTGGTGGATGCAGGAGCGGTGCCCCTACTGGTGCTGTGTATCCAGGAACCGGAGACTTCTCTCAAGAGAATCTCTGCCTCTGCTCTGAGTGACATCTGTAAGCACTCACCTGAACTAGCCCAGACTGTTGTAGATGCTGGCGCCATCGCCCATCTGGCACAGATGATACTGAATCCTGATGCTAAACTCAAGGTATGTTCTTTGTCTAGTACATGGACTGTAGGCCACCATACCTTGACCTTGACTGTCAACCAGCTCAGTACTTTTCTTGGTCTTGTATTCATAAATATGGCATGTGCATATTGACCTTTATATGGTGGCCCTAGTGGGCCAATATTCACACCTGCTAAAGTATGAATTTATGTCTCGGTCAATAAGAGTGACAGAGCTTCAATTCCTGTTACATTGAATACACTGAGATCATCTCATTACCACGTTTCAGCGTCAAGTCTTCTCAGCCCTCAGTCAGATCTCCAAGCATTCTGTCGATCTTGCTGAGATGGTAGTCGAGGCAGAGATCTTTCCTGCAGTACTAACCTGTCTCAAGGATGCTGATGAATATGTGAAGAAGAATGTGGCTACACTGATTCGAGAGATCGCCAAACACACCCCTGAACTGGCGCAGCTAATTGTCAATGCAGGCGGTGTAGCAGCTGTGGTGGATTATGTGGGAGATTCTCGTGGAAATGTACGCCTGCCAGGAGTCATGATGTTGGGTTATGTGGCGGCACACTCTGAGAACTTGGCCATGGCTGTGATTGTGTCCAAGGTTAGTAATACTTGTATAGGTGGAGAATAACATCAATCATACTTATCCTGTAAATCTTATAAGAAATGATTTACTTCCAATTGCGCCTCGTCTCTTTCGTCCAGCATGCTTTTGTATAAACAATGTAGCATGAATATGGTTTTCTTGTTTCTTTAAAATTGCGAGATCACACAAACAAAGGATTGTGATTAGAATTCTTTGATGAAAGTCCAAGTCTAACTCTGTTGACCACTAGGTTGTTTTTTGGTTATAAGTGCTCATAGCAGAAAAACCTGTCATTACATTATTTGGAGTTTATAAAATGTCTGTTTGTTGCAGGGTGTTGTGCAGTTAGCAATAGCTCTGAATGAGGAGAACGAAGATCACATCAAGGCTGCCATCTCTTGGGCACTGGGACAGATAGGACGACATACTCCGGAACATGCTAAAGCCATCGCTGTATCAAACACTCTGCCCAAACTACTAAAACTTTACTTGGAAACCAACTCTTCGGAAGATCTCGTTACGAAGGTGAGTGGTTCATTTTATTGTGTGCCCACTATTAATGATATTAAAGAAGAGTTTTTAATATATGTGTGATGTCTTTTTGGAGACTTTTCAAAATGTAATGCAGTTTATTCTCTAAATCATTACATGTTTGAGGGGTGGCTTGGTTAACTTGTGGAGACATGACTTGATTTAAAAATTGAAGACAGTTCTGGCAAACCAGCAGGGACAAAGAGGAGAAATTTTAATAGATTTTAAAAATTGTTTTAATGAACTTGAATGACTTCAGAGTTGTTGGTATTTCATGCATATACTCTTGTTTTTACAGTCAAAGAAAGCTCTCAAGAACATCCTACAGAAATGTGTTCACCTTCCAGCATTGGAGCCTTTGTTACATGACTCTCCACATAATATATTGAAACATGTGGTGGGACAGTTCAGTAAAGTATTACCGCACGACTCCAAGGCACGCAGGTTATTTGTCACTAGTGGCGGACTCAAGAAAATACAAGAAATCAAAGCAGAGCCTGGCTCAGCTCTGGCTGACTACATCAACGCAATAAACAATTGTTACCCGGAAGAAATTGTCAAGTAAGTAGGTCACGTCATGAGAACGGTGAACAAGCAAATTAGAAATAACACAGTGGTGTATTCCTTGAAGTTACCAACATAGGTGATAAAGAAATTCATAAAAATTGTTATCAAGTTGAGCTGGGTAATACTGCTGAACAGTTGACCTGAGGTCAGCAGTGATTTATTGAGTCAGCAAGACTGACAGAGGTTGTATTGTTCTGTCATCTCAGTTGGCTGGGTTAAGGTCTCATACTAATGAAGCCAGTTTGAAATTGGAATAGAAGTTTGGGTGCCAGTGGTGAATCTTCCCACAGAAGTGTGCATTCAGTGGATCCCATATTCAGTGTACGGTGGAACTCTAACTTGCCATGTAAAAATTTCCACTCAAAAGCAATGGTTTTCAAATATGGCACTGCATGGGGCTTTAGAAGATCTATTTGTAAATGTTTAGTTGTGCACTGATTATCAGTGTTGGTCATGTTGTAGGCAGTGAAGTACTGAACGGTGAAAAAAGTTAAGTTCAAGCGGCAGTAAAAGTGTTCAATGAAATTTATTCTGCTCATCTAGCTATAGTTCCAAACATTTTAATTGTTTAACTATTTCTTTTATTTTTCAGATATTATTCACCAGGATATTCAGATGCCTTGTTGGAGAGAGTGGAAAATTATGCTCCCAACACACAATAGATGGTGTTATACCTTGAACTTTGAACTGAAACCCCAAGTGTGTGCATGGATGTCATTTAGCACAATTGCCATAATTTTTGTGTAAAAAGAGAAATGTCACTCTGAACATGAAGCTTTGTGGCTAAAGAGTCTGTTCAAAAGGCTTTGAAAGGAAAGTCAACCACATGTCAGGAACTATACTTTTATTTATACTTTTATCTTTCCTATTTATGTTGTTTAAAACTCTGTACTCCAAGCATTGTTACACATAGAAAGAAGTACAGTCTTATGTAAGTACTTTAAGCATTCCATATTGTCTTAACACTGTTTTTGCGATCTTTAGATATTAATATTAATTTTAATTGCTTGATTTACATATAAATCAGCATTCCCATTGTCTGAACAATTTGGCTATTAATTTTAAAGTTTTTGTTTACATGTAATTTAGCAGGAAAAAAAACATTATTGTCAAAACATGATGGTCATTATGGTGTTAAATAAACATATTTTAAGTAAAGTTAGTGTGACGTTATTTTGCAACTTGTTGAAAAACTGGCCCAATAAGCAGACTTTACTTTGAAATTTTGGTTACATGTGTATTTTGTAATTAGGTTATTACAGTAGGTGTTTTCCTCTCAAAACATTTGCCGGCCTCCATATTGCCTTTGGCATTAATTATAACTCATTTTCTATTGAATGCACGATTGATTTGAGATCTAAGATCTAACCAGAGTTCCTGGTAAAACTTTAACAAATGTCACATTTTATTGCGAGGGTGGACCCTTCTGTTATTTGGGTGTAACTGACAAGAACAAGTACCTTTCTGATTGTCACTAATTAATGTTGAAAAAAACATGCCAGGAGAATTAGTGCGAACCCTTGGGTGATGGTTAAAACTACGTGTATGGGATGACGTGTGAGGGCAGCGAGGCATAAGTTTGCAATAGAACTCCGCAGCGGCCTGGTTTCAAAAAACCTCCAGGAACCTTTGTTTGACCACCACTCTACGTGTTGTATCGTCGGGTGACTCTGGGAAATCGATTCCGTCAGGCGCTTCATCTCGTTGCCTAACCTGCAACTAAGTGCTTTTCACCGGTTGGAATTACAATTGTCTCTTTCAACACATCGCCTGGACCGTCTTCTTTGGTTAGACATGAGGGAATCCTTGCTAACTATAGAGCATTTTAATTTTGTCCCCAGATGTACGCACACTGTATCCGAATGTATTATAGGTCTATGTCTTGGACTATTTGAGGGAGTCGTGTTTTCGGAATTACCGGTAAGATACCGACTAAAGTTTTAAACCCGGCCTTCGTTAAAACTCTTTTAAAAACTGTGCTGTTCCGGCGTTAAACTAAACAAAGCGACCCACCGTGTTCCTCGTTAACTACAAACTTTACCCATTGCATTTTCATTAGCATAACCACTGAGCCGCGAAGCCAAAAGTTTTTGAAGCCCCACTTGATCCCGTCGCAACCAATTTTCGTCTCGACATAATTGGCCTCTTCATAAATCTCCTTTTCCTGCCGCTCGTTCTCCTAAATTAGCTTGTAATGGCGCGAATCCCATGGCAACCCGTATATAATCTCACTTATATGCTGGCTATTTTCATTAATTTTTGTCAGACTGTTGGTTGACAATACAGACGAAAACGCTGAAAAAATAATCCTACTAAAATTTATATTCTACTCAAATTGCCGGAATGCTGTTTTTTAACCACCATTACCCCTACACGAAAAATCCCCACTCCCATGTCACAAACCCGTCTTACCTCAGCACTGAACAGTTAACAAGCGCAACTCGTTTACATGTATAGCACTGGCTTGAATAACGTAAGGACATGCTTTTGCCGCCCCCCCCCCTCATAGACACAATTTTTTACTTCAGTATCCCTCCCGGGCGCAATTTTTCCCTGTCAAATTGAGAAGTTTACCCCGGCCATATAACCAAATTCTCATGTGCAGCCGCCGTAAAATGATAGTTGACGTAAAAATGCTACGTACTGTCACAACCAGAGCAGCACAACTGATCCCTCAGAAGGCCTGTGCCTAATTATAGCCTTATATGCTTCTTGTTTGTTATTTTCTATGCAATTTGTTAGGTCAGTTTCCCATAACTTTTCCAAGTTTAAAGAACTGATTTTTATGGTTATTTTGACTGGCCGATACTCCAACGGTAATCAAAAGAGTATATCGTTGGTCAAATGGGTGAACGTTACGCATGTAAGTTAACTTTAATTCACGCCGTAAACAATTCCTACCGTAAAATGGGGTGAAGGTGGCAGATTTCGATCTTTTTTGCTCAATTACTTTTTAGTTGTGTAACAAAAAGACATAGTTGTGCCGGGGCTTAAAATCCGAAGAGCTATTTCCACTAACGAAACTGGTAGCTTTTGTTCGCGATTTCGGATTTTTTAGGGTTGAACTAACGGTTTTTGTAACCTGCCAACTTTATCTCCAAAGGGGGGAAAGTTGACACTGTAAGATCCATAGCGGGGAAAGTTAGCACTGTAAGGCCCAAAGCGGGGAAAGTTGGCACTGTAATTTTAAAGATGTACATGCATACTCCTAATTATGCTAAATTATAACAGGAACTCAAAATGAAAATGCTATTTAAACATTATGTACGCTAAACAAAGTGCAGTTGTATTCAACTGACAACTTTTAAACATGAAAACAAGAAATTCTGCAAAAAAGTGACCTTTGAACTAATGTCGTACCTTGGGTGCTCTCATAGCCCGCATCATGAAGTGTTATTCCCCAACACCACGTCAGGATACTTACTGAACATGACTGAGTGATTTACGGCAGATCATTTGGCATAAAACTCTTATAAGAACATTCAACAATTTTCAATCTACTTCATATTCACATCGTCGCTATATGTTGTGTTCTTAACTAACTCGACCAATTAAGGAATCACTGAGACATAAGGAATTAGCGTGTATATGTTCCACTTAATCTTTTTAAATTTCTACACTGTAAAATCAAATGTTGAAGTACAAAGTATGAGTTGTCTCAAAAACTGAAACGTGAATGACAATTCAGTGCACAGACCAAATCATTTCTCATGACTGCCACTAATATTCGAACTAAAGATTGCAGCAGTTGAACAAAAAACAAAAAAACAAAAAAACACACGATTTGATGCGAAACCTATGACCTATATTGAACATATCATTGTCATAAAACGGAATAAATATGAACAGAAACTTTATTCATGAACAAAAACATTTCACAGCAGCTAAATGATTTCACATCTGTGAAACTTACAAAACCGTGGGAAATACAAAACTTTGTGGGTCTGAAACCTTGACCATTGGGGAGATAGCATGACCAAATGTTTTATCCTTTTGCTCAAACGCCTTGAGAATAATATTTAGAATCCTGGTGACTTCATCAAACCAGTCACACTATGCGTCTCGCAGTACACCGTTCAAGATTTTCTCGAGGTTTTCAACAACCTTTAGGACGATTTCGCGACTAACTCACTGCTTTGACACAAATTAATTGATGTTCTGCTTACGAGGTTTTTTTCTCCACTGTGAATTCATTACTGCTCAGGTAAGTTGTATTTCAACTGTTTCACTTTGTGACCACTATCTTTTGTCTAAAAAAGGCCTTCACCATCAGGCGTAAATCCAGATTTTTACGGGGAAACTCGCCCAATCGACCATCACTGCTACCGTGCATTTTCTGCAATACAATTTTCCTCAGTGTACCGGCGACATCACCCCGGCGTTCTGGCCGTTCCTGTGACATTTCATGTGGTTGCCCTTAAGGCGATTTTTGTGAACTTTTCGCTGCCTCAGCTTTACTCATCCCACCTTCACTCGGAACTGCATTTTGTTAGCCGATATCTTAATTCTGGCTCGCGCGTGAAAAAAGCGTCTTCACTCCTTAATTAGATGTCCGAGGCATCCTGAAAGAGGTTAAAATGGTTTAGTTGGCTACAATTACACATTAACTAACTTCACCTGCGAACTATGCCAATTTCACCCAGACTTCGAAAATTTAGAATAATCGGCCATGCTGTTTTTCAGAGAGGGCAAGTTAATTCATAAATTATGTGATCAGTGATGGCTACTGCAACTAGCTCACATAACCAGCCACGGTCATTCCATTCTTAACCCTATAGGAACCTGGTTCCTAGTCTTACCACATGAAAGTATTCAAAGAATCTATTTACGCCGTTAATTTAAAAGTTAATGATTTGCGCCACAAATAATTACTTTACGCCGAAAAAGTTAACTTACGCGGCAAACGATTAATTTACGCCTATAATTATATAGGAAGTTCCGAAACCTTACTTGTAATTTTAATTTGTTTACCATGTGATAACAATCACTAATGTAATAATTGCTAGCTGAGAAATACATATTTATCTTGTGAAAAATTGCGTCCTGGCGTTTGCTTCCTAGCTCATCCGTCGTACAGTAATTATCCCCACCTTAGTGACGTCATTTTCAATATGGCGCTGCCCATTGCAAAGCATTTGATTTGGAAATCGGCAAGACTAGGAAGGATAGAAGCATTAATGGTAGAGCAAAGATTCTTGGTTTAAAGTGGTAAAACAGCACCAGAGTTATTGTTGGCTGCGAAAATATGACGGCCAGTCTAGTTAACTATGTCTGTTCAACTATTCAGTGGATGAGTTTTGTCTGATACTGCTAAGTTTGGTCACTGCCTGGTAGCCAGCCAGCTAGGCAATTACATCGCCCTGCATGCATCGGCGATAGTACATCCCCACAAAAAGTTACTCATTTCAAAATACAGGAAATAAAATCAAATGAAGCATGCATATATGCACATGGAGTTATAAACAACTTATACCCTTAGTCTGAAAACGATTCAGTCAAGATAATTTGAACAAGTCGATGAAAATCTGTCGCGGTTTGCTCGAGTTTCTCTTAGCGGGTGCCATTTTGAGGAAGTTACGGGAAATCACGCATGTTGATGAATAAAAAGTCCAAGGGACACAAATCTTACAAATTTCACCTGATACCTTCTCATGCTATTTTGCAAGTGTCAGCGCTAGCAATTGCCTAACTGCCCTAACTCACATGACTCAGTTGACATACCTTGTGGCTATCGCACATGCGATGAAAAAGTTAACAGTGACTAAAAAGTGGCTTTGGAATTCTTCTCCAAAGTCACCTTAGTTCTAGTAGATATGCTTCATGTAAGATATGTGTGGAAGCAGAAAGGATCACTGAAGAAAGTAAGCTCAGTTTTAAGTTATAGTTTTGTGTTTAGAATGTATTTTTGACGAGGTGAAAACTCAAAATCAGTGGCCGGATATGGCCTTCCACTTGTTTAAAGTACATGGGATGAAATGCTTACAGAAAGCGATGGGAAGTATTGTCGCCCCTAAATGGCCAACCAAGGGGCTACGTGTTGCCTACCAGCCAGCTAGTTGTATGAAGACTGTCGTCAAAATACAGCTAGGTATCACTGTGTGTATTTCTTCCGTAGACTCGAAACTACACACAGCTATGGTAGTTCTGCTCGTCACCTCGCCGTGAAACGTCTATCAACATGAAGCTAAAGACCAGACGGGGTGCATGCAAAATCTGGGAATCAAACGACACTCACCTTGCCCGTTATAGCCGTTTAAGTGAAAAAAAATGCAATAAACGTCATTTTCTTATGTAACTCTCCGCCTTTTCTAACAATGAAAAGTATGCTGTCGTTTTGAAAACAGTGCGCTCATGTCATGCGCACGCACCATTTCCTAAATTTTTGCGACATCTCTCGGGATATGATAATAGCTTGGCAGTCAGCAAAATTTCTTCTGAAATTCGGTTTTTCGGTATCAAAATTCTAAAAATTTATAATGAAGTGAAACCAAATTCCGAGAATTTGTTGTGACGTGTACGCAACCTCGTGAAAGAAGAGCAGTTGATTGAAGAATCGGCGAAAAAAAAAACTGGCCAATAGGTGACGCAATATTTCATGGCACCGAAAGCCGACGCTAAAGATCGCTCCTCAACTTTAGCAGCAGAATAACGGCAGAATGCTATTTTTTCGAACATCGTTAAATAATTTAGTTTACTCGAGGAAGACTATTTTTTAATGACATTAATTTTGTGTTGGCGATTGGAGGGGGGGTGGCGATCGGGGGAAAAATCTTGTAATGGAAATTTTCATGAATAGCAAAAAATAATGAATGCGCACCTAAGTGGAGATTTGTTGGATGTATTGGACCCAATTTTGCACGGCTGCATTCAAAAGAGGCGAGACCGTAGAAATTGTATACCTATGCGCGAGATATTCACGAGGTGTGAGGTCACGTGCTTTGCTTGTGGTGTATGTAAGAGTGTTGTCGGCGTTGGATAGGATTTTACCTACAATCCATTGTGAATATGATGCATCATGCTACGGGGGCATGCAATGTAAAGTGGGTAAACTACTATAAGAATGATATTCATTTTTTGCAATTTTAAGTGGTATATTAAAGTATGATAGGCTTTTTTAAGCCACGTGTCTCCAGAACACAATTTCAATCCATTAAGGCATCTTTTCCTCACGCTGTCTGTCGAATATAGCTTTTAGCACCTTAAAAATTTTTGACTCCAAGTTCAAAACTCCTTTCTTTGTTGGATAGCCCTTTACTTACAGACTCCAAAAACGTAAGTGGCCACTTCTGGTGAGCCGTAATAAGGTCACAGCAGTGGATCAAATTGGGAAAATTGGGGGAGTCCGCAAATAGAAAATTTTAAGAATTAGGTGCGATCTAAACATTAACTTAGCCAAAAATGTAATGTTTTATTATTTTGTTTGCCAATTAAAAAGTCTGTTAGTGAAAGGTCAATCTAAATCTAGCATTGATTAAAAAGTTTATATAAACTTAGAAATACTTTTGAACAAACCTGTAAAATTCTTTCCTTGTGGCTGTAAGGACTTAGCATGCCATACCATCCGTAAAACTTAGGGTAATCCATTAGAGTTGACATGTATGCATTGGGCTGGTGAGTATAATGAATGGGCCTATGAACTTTAACGTGACACTGATGTTTCATTTAAAATTGACAATTTTGCTAAGTGCGGCGTGCTGAAAATTTACGTGACAAGGCGAACGCATGAATATGTAAAAGTGATTTAAAACTTTGAAACTATTTAGTCAGCCAACTAGCTGCGCATGTCTATTACTCACAATCAAAACATTGTTAGGAATCAATGTTGGTAAAGATGTCATAAAAAGGAGATCCAGCGGTCGACGCTTAGCTAAATGCCAAATCGCATTTGGTGACCTGGGGAAAATCCCAGTGAAAATCTTAGGTGTCCAAATCAATTCTGAGAATTACTGTCTGGCGTACAAATCGACCAAAAAAACAAAAAACGGTCGAACGGCCACGTAGCACCAACCACTGCTCTGATTTCCCTGTAAATGCCCTAAGCGTGGAGGCTGTGCGATTTCATAAAATCAATGGAATAATTGTGAATCAAATATATCTAGGAAAACTGTTTAACAGTAATTTAAAGCTTGGGAAATCGATCAGCATGAACATTGTAATGAATTTAGCAGGAATTATTGTCTGACTTTGATACTTGCAGTGGCCACCGAATTTTTCCCAGGTCACCAAACCCAATCTAAGGTGACATTGGTGACTTGTAGTTTGCTGAAATCCCTCTTTTCCATTTGACAGGACACGTGCCATTTGCTTGTTTTTTTGGTTTAGAGAAGAGATGTCTTTCGAAAGATGGTGACAAGTTCGCTGAAGAAATGCTCCTTCAGAATTTTCCTTCACTGGTACTAAAATAGTCAAAAGTACTAACAAATTGCAACCACTTCTTGTTCTGAACTGTGTGCAAACTAATTGTGAAAAAAGAACTGTGAATTGAATAGTCAGTGAAAACAGAAATTGACCATCAGATTTCAATCTATTTTCATGGTCCTCAAAGTAATGCATCCCCTGCATGCCAAGATTTTTTTTAATGTGACCATTTGAGAACACTTACATGACTTTATGCTAATTGAAACAAAACTTGTTTCTAATTCTATTGATGATTATTTGAGGAAAATATAAGCAGCTATTAATAAGTACACTGTCCATTAATTGATATCAGTGGCCCCTGGTGATAGTTTTGATGAGACTGAAGTTGACCGTTCATACCACACTACAGCGTTGACACTCCGCTGTTAAATCCACCTATTTACTGCGAAGTTAACTGGCACTGTTAAATTTAATCCAAAACCAATGAAAGTTAACCATTCAAACTGACCACAACTCCCCAGGACATTGTCGCTTGTATGACGGTGCCTTATGTTAGTTTGCTTAACTTGGAGTAGTTTTAAATGAAATAAATTTTGTCAGTTTTTATTTCACCAGTTCTTTACCCACATCATTCCAAAGCAGTATGTTTGTATTTTTACAGCAGTGCACCAAGATTAGGAAGTGGGTACCAGCCAGCTTGATGTGTAGGGAAATGTAAAAAGATAGCTGGTCATTGATTGGTGTGTGCAAAACTGTCAAGAATGAAGGGTGGTTGTTCAGTTCACTAAAATATCGATTTGCAGTAATGTTGCTTACACGAAAATGTAGCATGTTCGACTGTGTGAAAGTTTTGTAACTCCGATATTCAAACAGCTACATTGTTCATTTTAACTGTAAAATAATCTATGAAATGTCATTTACTTGCATCACTATCATGCTTTTGTAACGGGAATTTACTCATTGATTTCAAATTATATACTACTGACACGCAGGGATTTTAAAACTCATAATTAAATTTGTTTTAGGTCATGGGGTTACGACGCTATAAAAACATGGACCCAGATAAATGGGACCCTGTCAAGCAAACATTCAAAAGAGACTTAGCAAGTGACAGGTTCGAAAAGGAGAAATTTCCAGGTAAGTTTCAAAAACCTTTTCATTTGTTGAAATCCACTTGCACTGCCATCAAAGCGGTGTTTAAAGAGAAGTTCAAGATTTTTAATTAGATCGCAAGCTCTATGTACTTCCGAAATGTTAAACAGTTGTTGTACTTAAAGACTCTTTGGTAACATGTACTTTATTGTTCTTAGTACCAATTGTCATACTTGACCTTCTTTCAACACCCGTGGTTGTCAGTGCACCTCGGTTGCTGATGGGGGTTACCTTAGCATCCGTATCACCATCTTTGGGCTGCTCCTTTAGATCACCTTAGCTGTTAGTGAGGGTTACATTCACATGTGTAGCACCCTCCTTGGCTGCAGGCTTTGCTGCTCGGACTTGATTTTACATACGGTGTGGTTTTGATTTTTGACTATTTGGTCACCCTGGCTTCCTCTAAGTGTGGATGACTTGATGGGTTTGCTGGATTGTTCTGGAGATTATGGAATATATCTGTGCTTTGAAAGTTATTCCAGAATCTCCATCAAACTGGGAGTGTTGATTACATGGATGCAACATTTTGATTTCTTGTGGAATCGCTCTACCGGTACTACAGGTTTTGGCGTTTTTAAAAATTTATCTAAATTTCTTTATAATTGTTAGTAGCCACTTCTTTCTGATTTCCAATTGGAAATGTTAAGGTGGATATAATTATGTGCTATGTACAATTAAGTTGTAAAGAAAATTGAAATAAAGTATTCTCTTTATAATTCATACATTAAATATTATTCAGTCGTCAAATGACCATTATCACGACTTGTATGATGCGCCAAGATTACCTTCTAAATAGCATTGCAACTGTGAGAAGTGACATCGTGAATCCACACTGCTCGATGGTGAATCAAGAATTTATGCCAACTGGGTTAAATTACGGGTTTGTTTAGACTTGGAATCTTTCACTTTGTGCTCAAATCAGTGGGCTTCAAATAGTCTGGTTTCTTTTGTCTAGTTAAATTTACAGTGAATGGACTGTTACCCTGCTCACTTTGTCTTCCTAATTTGAATTGTGAATGTTCAAATAAAGAGTATAAATTCACTCATTGGGCAGCGTATTTGCACTGTTTGGATATTATTGACTCAAAGCGAATGTTGACAGGGCTTTGGACATTGGTAGAAATTCAACTTCCCAACTGATGTGTTCTAACCCTAAGTTTGTTTCTCGTTTAAAATGACTACAGGAGAATATGATGAGGAATATCCAAAAGGGAAAATCTATGACAAAAAGCCATTTAAATGGACAGCAGAAGGTGGCAAGACATATGCCTGGTGTTCCTGTGGCCACAGTCGTAATCAGGTGAAGTACATGTCCTTGACACCATCTGTCAGCTGTTTTATTTAGTACAGTTGAATCGTATTACAGATTATCATCGCGGGAAATCTCCGAAGATTTAAGTTGCTAGTTCCCTGTCCAGATCAACTTGTGTACAGTACTGCAGCTGTGGGACTTACTAAGTGGAACATTTTAAGTAAATGTGAAAAGTCCACACCTGTTGTTGATTTTCAGACTGCTCCGACTACTGTGGTGCCTTTTGATATGTTTTTGTTTTCGTGGCTGTATTTTCACAACCCATTGTAGGATGTTTGTGAAGTTTGACATGTTTTTCTATGAATGTGACAAGGGAGGACTACTACTGTGCCGTGTAACGCCAATTTTATTTTTTAATGTTAAGTGCAGTATCTTCACAATCCCTTGTTGGATTTTCATAAAATTTTACAAAAAGGTTTCTATTAAGGAGACGAGAATACCTTTCCATTTCTGGATGCACTAGGTGTATGGCCATGCATGTCCTAGTCCGTTTTGTTTTTGCCTTTATTTTTATCAAACCATTCACATGATATATGTAATTGGCTGGTGTGGTCCTATTCGTCAGGGCGTGATTGATATAGATTTTTGTACAGTCCCAACTATTGTGGTGCCCCCTATTGGCATTTTTTTGTTCTCAGCTGCAGCTGTATCTAACAAGTCCCTAGCCTTGGTACAAAGCTGTATACCGTACTAAATATACAAAGTGGTACTTAGCTGTATCCATACAGCTAGCTGGCAGGCTGCCAAGCCCCTCGCAGAATGTTATTGGAATTTTGCACTTTTGTGTACATATGAATATGACATCAGATGACTTCTTTTGAATGGATACGACTGTCGTGCTTGTGGCAGTTTTATTTTTTACACTGGCCTGTGTACATGTATCTGGAGTTTCCTGAGGGAGTTTCAGAAATCTGACAAAATTGGGTTGCCTTGCTATTTTTGGATGGGTTAGACTTTTTCTGCACCATCGAATGTTCATACACCTCTATAATCACTCCATTTGTCAGGCATTTGTGGGCACATTTCAACTCGTTGTGCATGTTACTAACCTTATTTCCTACAGTCACAATTTTCACGAGGCCCAAGACCGAGTGAATATACTTCCTTGGCTGAGCAACTGAGCCAAATAATGTCAGACATATAAAATGTATGTAGTTTTAAAATAAATTTATTGCTGTACATATTGAACATCAATGAACTCAGCAGGGTGGAAGGAGTGAGACAAAAATGCATTGCATCAAATTTTAAGAAAACTATGCATTCTTTTATTTTAGCCATTTTGCGATGGGCGTCACAGGAAACTTGATGGCACAGCCTACGTAAAAAGGGTTCCCAAATATCGTCCTATCAGATTCCAAGTTGACGAGACCAAAGATGTCTGGCTGTGTAACTGTAAACAGAGTAACAATCGGCCATATTGTGATGGTACGCACAAACGTGAGGACATTCAAACCGCTATACGATAGCAACTCCCCAGTGTAGTTTGGATGGCGTACACAGTGATGGCCTGTAACAGAATACAAGAGGAAGTCTGAAGCTTGATTTTATTAATTGTTGATGTGTTTTTGACAGGATTACAGTTATTTACCATTTTGACTTCACATAGACTTTTTTGCATTGTTACGGCTGTTAAAAACCAAGTCTTGTTGTTATAAATGACATCTTCCTTCAGAAGCTCTTCAAAAGCAATGTCGTCATGTTCATACCCTTTCTTTGAATTAAAACTTGTTTTAATGAATCGCCTGGAATTCTTCCAATTGTGGCTAGAAGTAACCCACTGTGACGGACAAGTCACAATAATGGGCGTGGCCTGAAGCAACGAGGAAGTTTTAACTTAGTTCTAATCCGAGAATGGAACGAGATGAGAGATATTATACATGTGTAATTAGAAGGTGGCCAAAATCAAATTGTTTTTGACAGGTGTGGCTTGGTTGTGATAAACTAAGTATTTATGTTCAGAATAAACATACATAAAAATACTTTCCAATTTGTTGTACAGGCTTCCTTGCAATCAAGTGTATGTCCTCAGCACAGGTAAGATATTGCCAAGTGAAGATTTTTGTGACATTTTTAGTAACAAGCCTCTGTTTGAGCAAATAGTTAGGTGAAAATGACGACTAAAATGACAACTTTTAACTTAAAACAGCTGAACTGTTTCACTACCACACATGCCTTTCATCATGCGGACTGGCGAGTTTTTGACCTAATAAACCCTCAACATAGTTTAATGACATTGGTAAGCGAGAAGTACAGTTCTACGAAATCCCCCCCAAAAAACTGTTTCATGTTTTTGAAGAAATTTCAGTGTCAGTATCACTTATCTGTCAAACTCCAACTGAAACCTTGACCTGTGAACTGTCTGAGGTTCAGTGACTCAAATGCAAAACTGTTTGAAACGTAAGAATTAAGACGACATATGTATTGGGGCCAGCAGAAAACTAATAAATACTCTACTTGGTGAATACCCACACCACCATTCATGTAAGTCATAATGCAGACTTATTACAGCAATAATCCTATGCTCCATCCATGAAGCCAATTGTTTGTTTAGACCCCTTACTGCTCTAAAACTGGTCAAACTTGTTTTTTACTCAGATGAGAAATCAACATCAAGGTTTGTGAAGAACTAAC
Source organism: Phoronis australis (assembly GCA_002633005.1). Classification (NCBI taxonomy): domain Eukaryota; kingdom Metazoa; phylum Phoronida; family Phoronidae; genus Phoronis; species Phoronis australis. The sequence continues at coordinate 25,829 of NMRA01000198.1, read as the reverse complement.
AGCATGATGTTAAATGGATAAATCACTTTACTAAAGAGCATAAAAATCTGGTGAGTCTGACGTTTCCGCCCTCTCTCTAAGGACCTTGTTTACTGACTGGATTTCCCGCATTTGGTTGGCTTGGTTCTAGAATTGGGTCGTACACTGCTGGGAGCTGTAACCCACGATCCCTGTTCAAATCGGGGCATCTGGTTCTAATGTCGACAGCACCCTTGACCTTTCTTGAGTACCAGTGTTCTTTTCTGGCAAGTATTTTAAAACCACGTCAGCCACACAACGGAAATCCAGTCAGTGAACAAGGCCCTTAGAGAGAGGGCAGAAAGGTGCGACTCGCAAGACTTCCATGCTTTTTGGTAAGTGATTTAGCCACATCATGTCAGAAAGCAATGATAAATTTTTTCTCCATCATAACAGAATGGTATTCCTTGAGACCGTGCACAAGTGTGCAGTCCAGATGAGCGAACTGACAAATTAATTTGTCGACTGAGTGTTATCAGAGTCGACACAGGTGTATTGCTAGTATTGCCTTGTTTGTGAACGGATAACCAGAGGTCAGTTTTCCTGAAGCCTGTTGCTGGTTTTCAACACTCTGGACCCCCACTACGACAGCTGCAGCATATTCCATGCAGGTTTCTCCTAAAACAAGATTAAGATCACCTATTACACAGATTACAGATCCATTTGTTTCTACTTTAAGTGACTTTAAACCCACGTTCCATTCAAGAAATGAGCTTTTGATTTGACAGCTTACCGTTGTGAAATTGGTCTCCACTAGTTCCTTACTAAGGTGATGAGAAGAGATTTCTGAGTTTGCTAAGAACTGTCAGCTTGTTGATCATTGAGACTATGGTCCGTGCATTAGTGACATGCTATGACAAGACAACTAGTAAAGCCTGGTCTCGACCAATAACCAACTGCATTGTCCTTCGAAGCCCTAAAATCACCTCAATTTTGACTATATGGAACAATTTGAGACCAGAATAACTAACACTTTGTTACTGCTTGAGCACACAAGCTGACTTAGCCTGGGCCAGTTTATGCACAGTGCCTGGTCTCGAGCAATAATAATCTATCAGTTTATGCACAGTGCCTGGTCTCAAGTAATAATGATTTGCCAGTTTATGCACAACGCCTGGTCTCAAGTAATAATGATCTGTCAATTCTTCCCAAGTCCAGAGATCTGCTAAAGTGTGTACCTTGAATTGGGGCCAGACTTTTCATGCTTACATATAAGTGATTAAAGTCAGATTAATTTTTGCCGAGTCATTAAAACTGTATATCCACATGGGGTCCCAGTCCAAAGGTAATGTGAACCTGTGCATAAAGACGACACAGGGCTGACAAGAGCCGTTATGTGTTGCACTTAGATCAGGGCTTAGAATGACCAATGACAAAAACGAGGACAATTTTCCAGGTGAGGTGTCGTTCCATAAACAAACAGGCTTGTGTGATAAATATATTCTTTTGTTGTAAAATTTAACTGAAATAAACGTTTTTGCAATGATAAAAAAGAGATGCAAAAAAGAGGAAACTGGAAATTGAATAAGAGAAAATCGAAACTAAAAAAGAGGAATTTCCAAGCCCTGTTACATAATTCCTCCTTACTAATGTTGTTACTCATGCTGCACCTACCAAATGGGATTTCACCAGAGAGTAAATCTTCCTGGATCACGTGGTCACCTTGAAGTGCATAGGTTAACCTTGGCATAGCTTGACCTGTAGCCTCTTCACATGGTGGTTAATCCTGGGTTGACCCTAACTCCAGACGCAGAGGTCATCGGGTCATGCTGGATCTTGACTGCCTGTTTTAGCATGGAAGGGTTAGTTAAAAGCAAATTTGAAACATGACATTCAAACCAAAGTGCATTTTTGTAGTAAGTACATGACCAGGGAACTAGCTTTAATCTCCCAACTTGAACCTGAATTAGATTTAGTGTATTCTGTTACTGAGTGCATTGTTATTTATGGGGATGAATGTTTAATCCTTATTTACACTTGACATTTTTCATTTTATAACAAAATCACCGTCAATTTCCTTGTACGGTGAACCTTAGAATATTCTCCATACCTTAAGCGGGACCAATTACTGACCAGAAAACTCCCCAGTTTAAAGGAAAATTCCACGACTTCAAAGTTTAGGCACTTGTTAGAGTAAATTACTCAATGATTACAACAATTGACACACTCAAACATAAAGCATTCCCAAAATCGGAAGTTGACATCGCAATCCATAAATACTCTTTACGGTGTCTACCTACAACAAACTCTCCGTATGTACTGCCAGTTGGGAAATTGAGTTCAGGGATTACATCCTGGAACCAGGTTATATGACTAATGGCAAATCCAATAGAGCTACAACATGACACAGATCAGCATACACCAAGAAAATTTATAATGTGTGATCTACTTTAAAACGTAATATAATCCTGAATGTGCTTATGTTGCAACTATTCAGGGATGAGCAAGACACGTAACATGGGCCAGTCATTGGCTAATAAGTATGCAGATTACTGTACTAGAAATACTAACACGTATGCAAATAACTACAAATTTACAGTATGTTACCCAAAACACCTCTCTGTGAATGTCCATAAATAACACGCCACAGTGCTAGTTGGTTACATCTGAAAGACAACTAATTAGTGTTTTCTCTAACAGGAACACACCTACAAATTCCATAATGATCCTTCCAGGTTGGTAGCAGAGTAAAATAAAACCCACTTCCAGATGACATACCAACAGCAGGGTTCGTGTGGAAATCATTAGAAATCTTGTCAAATTTCATGACAACGCTTAAGCTAACTTGGTAGATATCGAAACAGGGCTAAAACTTAAACTGTCACTAGTGGGCATAACATTAGCCTAACTTATCAAAAAGTGTTGGACATGCTTTCTTAACTGGAAAACCATCAGTCAAATTTCATTAAACATGACAGATATCGAAGTAGGCACAAAAACTAAATCTGTTACTTGAGGGCAAAGTGGTATTTGGACTAGGAACATTTCAGGTAAATTAATAAACTTTCTTTAAACTGATTGGCAGATACAGAAAAGCATACCAAAAACGAACACCAAGATACTATAGCTGCCACTAGGTGGTGCACGTAAAGAAAGAGAAGTCCGAAAATTGTCGGATCACAGCTCTCCCTGACGTACACGTCTGCCAAATTTTGTTAAGATCTGTTAAGGCACTTAGATTAAAAAAACAAACACAAAACAATTAAAATTGCCGCTAAGTGGCATACCAGTAGTTGCATTCTTCAAATATTGCAGGGTAAATTCTCTACTTGACAGAAACGTGAAGCTCCCTCTAGGTAGATATGAGGACAGAGATGACAGTAATTTGCAAACATTTAATTCAGTTCTGGTCAAATAAGAAAATTGATCCAACCTTTGCACTATAAATAAAGTTTATTATTATAATCAATGATGCATGTGCCAGTAGTACTACACAAATGTGAAAGTATGAGACATTGAAGACTGAGTGCCTTTGTCATAAATGTGTCGGAATGTTGATCACATCCAAAGAATATTTTTCATCTTTGAAAGTTGGAGTATGAAATAAAAGGCATTAAAAAGGTAAACAATATAAGTATGTGAAGTTGAATAAGTTGACTGTTTATGCTGCTTCAGTGTCACACAATATGGTTAACATATTGTGAGGTAATGTCTGGTACAATCTGCATCCTCTAGCAGACACTGTGAGCTTAGGTCCGATGTGGTCGTCTGTATGATAAGGTAGACACCTGTGAACCAATGTCTGATGCTGTCTGTATGCTCAAGCAGACTGTGTGAGCCAATTTCTCATGTTATCCGTATCCTCAGGCAGACACTATATATGGTGTGGTCTTTGTACTCAACCAGACACTGTGAACTGTCTGATGTGGTCCGTAACTTCAAGCAGACGCTGTGAGCTGATGTCGGATTCCGTCTGTATTCTCATGTAGATAATGCAAGATAATGTCTGATGTTGTTTGTATGTTCTAGCACACACTGAGCTGATATCTGATGTGGTCTGTCAACTCAACCAGACATGATTGTGAATTCATTTCTGATGACGTCCGTATGCTCAAGCAGATACTAGAAGTTGACGGTTAAATCTTCACTTCCCCTTACAATGGGATAGTTTACACATCATGTCATCACTGAATGGGGAGTGGCTTTGGAAACGATGATGATCCATGACAGAACGCGGAGGAGGGGGGAGGGGGTGTTCTCCAGGTTTGGTGACACCATCCACTGAATGACACAAATAATGCAAAGACAATACAAAATCTGTGTTAAAAACAGTATAATGCCCTTGATGACAAAGTTGTCACGTCTTCCTCTGAAGGTCATTTTGTCATCAAAACAGAAAATTAAACAATGTGCACGTAAACGTTATGCATTTAATATCACTCAAATGGTGTTTTGGCTGTAACATAATTAGTGGCTAGACAGGAGGGGCAGCTACATGTAGAAAGGTCTGGTTAGAGAGGGGTGGCAAGGCGGACATGACTGGTGAAGACGGGAGGGGGTCAGCAAGATAATGGGCAAATTTTAAATGACGTAATATTTGAATGGTTCCAATATGTATACTGGCACAATTTATAAAAGTTTTCTTACACTACGTTTATTTTCAAGTACACAGCGAATCAAAGACATATTCTGCATTTCAAGCAATGTCCAAGCGAAACAGCAACAATGAGATTAAAAGAGCAGAGCTCATATTGGTCAAGAGTACTCCAGTGTTGACCGCTGGCCGATGTGTCCCGACTTGTTCATCTATCATAGTCCTATAGTCACAGTGTTTAAGGACATCACCAACTCATCCAATCGCCATCATCAACACCTGCACTATCATAATGGCTCGGCCAGTCAACTGCAGCATACAGTCGTCCAATCACCATCTCAGCACCTTCACTATCATAATGGCTCGGCCAGTCAACTGCAGCATACAGTCGTCCAATCACCATCTTGTCGCCAAACATTAATCAAATGTCTTCTCATTAAAAGTCAGTCTTGTAATATGACGTGTCGTCTGTATTACGTCAGATCTAGATGGAATACACAGAGTAATAAGAATGAAATTGAGTGATATACAATTGGACAAAGGTAGCATTGGTAGACACTTGTTACTAATACACACACTCAATGCGATATTGAATTCCCTGTGGCAAGAATCAAACACACAAACCATTCCCATTCAAGGACCTTCGTCTGTTTTTATTGTTTTCAACCACATGCAATAGGGTTTACAGTGTGTACCAAAATGATCTCAAAATAGTCTTAGATATGTGCACTACAAAATATCTTTAGTGTTTTTCTCATTCCAGTATGCAAAAGTTGGGGAAAGGGCCACAGTTGACTTTTGTTGCAAACAACAAACATTTTTAGCTCAAGCACTAAAAGTAACCCGGCGTGCAGCTCCAATGCAGACATCAAGGATTTTTCAACAAAGCTGACTCTAACAAAAATGCAGTAACTGAAAGGGAAGTGCTCAGTCTGTGGAGTTAGTAAGGGCTGCGACAGAGTGTAATGTAATCCATCTGTTTGCTCTGCAATTACAGTCAACTGAGGCATTTTTCCCTTTGCCTTGCTAAAGAAAGACTATCTTGACTTTAGACCCATTGCTCTAAGTAATAAAACTGATCTCAACTTGTTCCTCACTTTGATTGGAAGGGATTTCTGAGCTTTGCAAGAACTGATAGTTCACTATTGCTCAAAGCTCGGTCAAAACAACTCACTGCATATTATGCTAAATCTCGGGGCAATAATCAACAATCACTTTTTCACAATCCACCATTTTAGCAATGATAGGTCCATTCAAAAGAGGACAGACGGCGTTAATAGCATGCAGCTTTCTGTATTTTCTTGAGAACATGAAACAACCCTTGACAAGTGTTAACCTCAAACAAGAGACAATGAAGTGAGAACAAGTGTTACTCACCTGCAACACAGTAAGCATTACACCAGGTCACTGTGGCCCCTTCTCAGGGTCAGCTATCATGACCTTCATAAAGCAGCCAAACACATCCTGGCGATGAAGAACGCGCACAGCCTCACTAGCGCTGTCTTTGGACCCAAACTTTGCATACCCGTGGTTACGTCCTGTAACATTCACACCAAGAAATTTGAACTTGCTGCGACAAAGCAAACGCACCCCTATTTACAATGACCACAAACTACTAGTCATTGAAGTGTGTTAAACTGTGAACACACTCACTTGGAGGGTAACCTTGATAAATCATCATCAAAATGTTACCTTTTAAATGCCAATACAGTAATTCTCCACTCAATAAATGTCATTTTCCGTGCTTCAAAGTCAGATTACTTGCTACAAATAATGGAAACATTGCAGAAAAGTTTTATGACACCTACACAGTACATACTGTGCTAGTAACAAATAAAAATTTTCTTCACCTTCATTGATGTGGAGAAATTTGACATAACAGAATTTCACTTGTGGGCCACATTATTTGCTAAGTAAAGTATTACCGTACAACACTTCACTGGCCCCTCCGTCAAATAAGACCAGAACTCACCAGGGAGAAGAAACACTTCGATAAGGTTGCCAAAGCGGCAGAAGATACTCCTTAGGGCCCGTTCAGACATGCTCTTTTCACAGACTATGAACAGGCGCTCCGCATGAGGGGTGCTGATGGGCAAGAGAGGTTTCTCCGGTGGCAGTTCAATTCCAGAGGCCAGCTGAGCACCACCACCCCGGGGTTGTTCAGCTAGAGCCTTAGTGTTCAGACCTGCAGCTTGAAGCACTTTGAGTGCCTGGGGAGTAATAACAAAAATGCCAGTCATGTAACACTTCTGGGATTGTTAAGGACCTATTGATGCATTCATTGTCAACTTCATAGGGACCATTACTCAAGTCATCATTCGCACACCGTTGGCTAACATGTGGCTCACCTTTGCTGGACTTGTGAGATATGCTTCAGTATGCAATAATTGAAATGATCAGTCTAGGATGGGGACATTGTAACATGCCACTACCTTTGAACAGGTCATAAGAAACTCTGACAATCTGTAGTGTTGAACTGAACACATGGTGTATCCACATTCAAAATCCATATTTTGACTTAAATAGAGAACTTGACAGCAGTTCTAAGAGCACTGACATAAAATGTTGAGCAAGTGGAGAAATTTGAAAATTATCAGAATGTTTTCTTAAAAATCAGATCAAAGTAAGTGTTCATTTAAGAATATTATTAATATTGGAGATCTAAAGCAGAAATCAGTGGACGGTATACCTGTTGGATCTGGTCATTGCTAGCTCCTGGTCCTGTGTCCCTGAAATGTGAGCAAGACTGTGCAGTCAAGGCGCATGTAACATTCAGAGACGTTATATTGGGTATTAGGTGAATAATGAGAGTTATTATTTTGTGAATATTCATAGCAATATCACCACTACTTACATGTGAATATTCAGATTAAAACCATCACTATCTACACATGAATACTCACATAGGTGGATCCACAAAGTCGACCCTCATGGGGAACATATGTGGATATTCGAACATGTCCAGCTGACTCTTGGCATACGCTGCGCTCTGAGGGGTGGAGTACTTCACTAAGGCCATAGCTGAAAGAGGCATCATCAAACTGAGATGCAAAGCTCAAGATTTTATGAGAAAGCAACACAAAAATATCAATGAGTTTACATGGTTGTCATATGCAAGTCCAATTGTGAATTAACAAGAACACCCTTTCTGGCTAATACATATTTATATCAGGATTCAGATCTTTTAATCAATAATCATCGCCAAGTTATAAGACATCATACAACTGGATGATATTAACAAACATATCCTCAACTATTTAAAGACGTGTATCCACATGGTTTTATAGTAAATACTTGATAACTTCACATCCACCCACTTTGCAAGACAATGTATACCTGTGCCGGTAGCAGGATCAGTGTTGATATCGCAGAACTCCAGTCCGGGGATAATTCCAAACAGCCTGGTCAGCATTTCATTGCTACAGTTACCAGAGAGTCTGACCCCTAACCTGCAGTTGCCATTGTGAGGGACGTCTGCCACTGGAGACATGACAGAGTCTGCAAACAGACAGTTGAAGAGCTCATACACACTTGGGATATTTGAAGTCAAAAGCCACGGTGCAGAAACACATAACAGCAAGTAATTAGACTGTGTGTCATCTGAGTTGCCTTTCATGAACTTATCTATACTTGGGTAACATGGTGGTAGAAAACATGTCAATAGCGCAATTTTAGCTTCAACAAAAAACCTGTCAGTAAAGACAAGCAAGAAGAAACTCTAAGAACAACAATAAGGAGACGGTACTGTCTGGCAGCATTGAACAACAATAAGGAGACAGTACTGTCTGGCAGCATTGAACAACAATGAGACAGTACTGTCTGGCAGCATTGAACAACAATAAAGAGACAGTACTGTCTGGCAGCATTGAACACCAATAAGGAGACAGTACTGTCTGGCAGCATTGAACACCAATAAGGAGACAGTACTGTCTGGCAGCATTGAACAAACACAAAGTGCTTACTTGGAAACATCTGGCCCATATGTCTTGAGGGCCAGGCTAGCAAGTCATTATGGTGTCGCAAAGGGGGACCAAACGAGTCTCTATCATCATGTCTCCCGTATCTAGGGAATGGGTCCTGGTCAAACCCATAATCATCACGTCGAGGCGGCGACTCGTGACGACTGCGTCCCCGGTCCTCTCTATCTCTCGACTCGGGACGATTGATGTCAGCAAAAACAGGTTTGTGTGCTACGAGAGATCCAAGTCATAGATACAACAACAGTAACTAACCAGCAAGCATTCAATTTTCACCATTCTGTAAGTACAATAGTTTACTGCATCCTCCAACTACTCAGTGATGTGACAAAAAATGACAAAAGCGGCTTCCTGAAATCAGTCCCAGCAGTGATTCGAATTTGAAATCTCACGGTCTCAGTCAAACACTCTGTTGGTGAAGCTAAATCACACTCGATAAATGACAAATAAGAGTATGTTACATGTACTTAACTGGTAAAGTCACAGGTCATGATTTCAGCAAATGTCTGGCACACAGTTGGGAACTGGGGATTTGTAATAAAAATCACAAAAACACAACAAATTTTATTGCTTATATCTCTAATCAATGTCAATAAAGTCTATCCCATCCAACAATGATTCCAAAATACATTGTTCGACCATAGAAACGACAATGTCCCTTTAATTTTCTTAACGATCACACTGACAAAACGTCCCAAATCAAAACAACTGATGTAGGCCCACTTAGCAAAGCAAGTTTATGTATTAATGTTGAAATATCTATTTACCATGTGTAACCCTGGAAAATGTCAAAATTCAAAACATCAAAACTATGAAACGGCCGATTGGATAAAAATGAAACTTTCTGATATGTTCTTCTCCAAATTGGCGTCAGTAATACTAATGTTTCAGTTGCATAAAGGTGCTATATTGAAGATTTGACACATAAAATGCACCTTTTTTGCTTTACTTTTACTAAAAAGACATGGTCACATAATCCAGTCAAAGGAAGGTTTTATTGACACGACAACACCTCATGGCCCAGTCAAAGGCACAGTTTACAAGCACTTATCATGAATATTAAAATCATAGTTTAGATAAATTAATCACTTCCATGTATGTCATTGACACTAGAGAGATTAATATACTGGTTTTTAACTTACTAACAGCTGCGTTCCCTGATTAAATAATAAACAAAAAACAATGGTTGGTATATTGTCCAAAATCATATTCTACATGCTTTCTACTTTCAGAAAATACTTTACAGATGAACTAAATCAAACAGTTTCGCAGATATTTGGCTTGACTTACAATTTGCACAGTTTTCAAACGCCATGGCAGCATCATAGGCCTTGAAGTAGGTGACAAAACCGAGACCTTTGGGTTTATTTGTCCTGTGGTCATATAATACTTTGACTTTGTCCACTGTGCCAAACTCCTGATAACAAAAAAACAAAATAATGTTATCTAGCACAGACCATGTTAATAATGTAATCTAGCACAGAACATGTTCCAATTACAGGACAATAGTCAGTGGCTCTGCCATCATTGTCAGCACAGTTGACAGTTACCATTTCTCAACAAAAAAACACAGGCAAAGTTAACAAACCCTAGAGTAAACAAGTTTCAACAGGGCTCAACATTAACTTTTTAAGCCTCTTGCCCTTCGGGCAAGTAGTTGAAATTTTTACTTGCCCGAACAACGAATTCACTTGCCCCAAGTACAATCCCAAATAGCACTGTGCATGTGCACATAGGTAATGTGTTACCGTAGGGCTGCCTGTGCTGAGCCTCCTCTTGTGTTGTGCACGCTATATACATGAGTTGCTATTTTTTTAACGATTCTTCTTATAGAACATTTATTTATAAGGTGTGTCAAAACACTAGAGAGACAAATTAGAAGAGTAACTCAGGTATCTGAACCATTGTCACACGTTCACAGGCGCTGAAATGAGCTAGGGTATGAACTCTAGACACTTCTGTGTATTCATTAGTTTATACGCACTCATGCATTAAACTTGAGTTTCAATTTTTGCTATCCGTAAAAATCTTGCACAGTTTTGGTCATCGGTACCTTGTATTAAATTAAAATCAAATTTTAACATATAATAATGCCACATGTACTTTTATTTTCAACAAATAATTACATTTTTGAAAAATAGATAGACCGCGAAAAAGTCACCCTTCAGACTTCAGAACGGCAATCCCGAAGACGGTATTCCTCTTCTTTCGGGAGTCGCCACTGGGAGCCGGGAAATTCATAAGAATAATCAATGTCCTTTGGAATTCCCCCTGAATAAATACAAGGCCTTTTAAACTGCTGTGTAGTGTAGAAAATATGTCGTCAATCATTCACTTTTTAGCTTTTGCGCTTATCTGTATGACTTACATCCGCTGACGAACGCGGTGCATCCAGCTGTACATGGGTAAACGCCGGCAAAAATCAAACGTCATCCCTTGTTCACTGTCTCGCATTCCAGAAAACCTAATTTCCCATGATGGAACCCATCCCCGCACTCTTTTCGTTTCATATTATTGCTTTGATTCTTCCTGAACTCGTTTTTCAGTAACTAAACCAATGCCGTCCAGGCCTGGACGGCTTCCATGTTTAGACGTTTTGCCAGAGTGCAGACGATCAGTAGTATCACGTGACAACTTATTCAGAAACTGCAGGGCACGTTCAGAGAATCGAAAGGATTTGACCGCGAGCGTCATCTGTGCACGCTTTATCACACTCGTTCTATTTTCCTTTCGGTGCTCATTCGAAGACGGGAGTTTCTTTGACGGCCACAGGAGCTTTTTCGACGGTTTTTAAGCTTGTGTCGGGGGTTCATTACTTTGGAGCAAATGTCGAGCAGACAATCTTAGGATCTACTTGCCTATGCGGCTAGCTTTTTAACTTGCCCATCGGGCAAGTACTTTTCAAATTCCACTTGCCCGACGCAAAATCTACATGTACACGGGCAATCGGGCAACCGTTAGTGTTGAGCCCTGTTCAAGTGCTCCTCTCTAACTATTCATTAAGTCCAGCCAGTGTAATCTATTAACACGAGGCTAGTAAGTCTGACTACACCATAAATAAACCAAACATTCACCAATAAGGTTTCTTTAAACGATTTTATTTACGCGGTGTCATTTCGAATCCATTAGGCTGAAAAACAGAAGGCAGCAGAGAATTGTGTGCGACAAGTCATCACAAACACGAATCAAAACAGTGTGAACGAGAACCTTTTGGATTAATATGCACGATGCGTGGCTCAAACAACTGTGATTTGTAGAGTTCAACAAGGGTATATGCACTTGAAGGACTTAGACCCTTCACGGTGTTCTGATGAATGCCATTAAGCAGCGCACTCAACCACTTCCTGCTAAACTCCATTCTTATGTTTTTTGATGTGAGAGGAGATCACGTGAAGAATTTATCGTGTAACTCACAATTTGAAGATTGTACTTTGACAAATTCCAACGCTAATAAACCCACATTCCACTAAAGGCACTAACTTTGGATATAGACCACTTACTACTTTGAAACGGGCTTCAACTAGATGTTAAGTAACACGATAAGAAATTTTTTTCTTGCAAAGAACTAACAGTTCATTATTGTTAGACATTATGATCGGCAAATAAAATGATACAATTGATAAGTTTACTTGAACAGCCTGGCCACAAGCAACAACAAACTATAGGTTCTTTCCAAACCCAGAATTCACACCAATCTTGACTTAGGTACAATTCACACCTATTTTGACAAAGGTACAATTGAGACCAATTCCATAACGTATTGTGAATGGTTTGAATCACAAGTTGGTTTATGTGACATTGTGCAGCATCAAACTGACATAGATGGGCATGCAAGTAACTGACCTCAAAAGCAGATTTAAATTTGTCCTCGTCCCACTCTACAGGAATCTTGACAAACAGTCGTAACATCTTTGTCTCCTCACCAGCCTCCTTCTTCCCCCCAGAACTGCAGGCTGGAATCACCTATTAAGGGCAACAATAACAACTTGGACTTGTCCCTAAGGTGACATCAGAATGAAAAGTGATATCCATCTTCAGTTGGTCATTTATGCTATACTACAGGTTGTTGTACCACATCTCAGTCAATCAAATGGCAGAAATACCATAATAAACACTGGTGGACACTTTTAATATAAAAACAATTTAAATTTGAACAAGGTTAGATTATTTTTATGAATAAAATATTCACTCAATAAACTTAAGCCAATGTCATTATTAGGCAATTCCATAGTGTTGCATGCAACCAGCAGTAACGCTAGGACCTCGCTAAAAAGCAAGACTTCGCGAGATTACGTGAGATATTGCCGTGTATTTTAAATGAGAACACATGACTTTGACTAGGTTTTAGCTAGGTCCTAGCGTAGGTCCTAGCGTCTACTGAACACATGCCTGGTGTTAGTAATAAGGACATTGGTGTTCACTTGAACAAAACTTGACAATACTACTCATACACCCAATGCACAGTATTTGTCAGCCATGTCTTCAAATAGGTAACCAAGTGACAGAAGGATTTCTAGCATCCTTAGGAGTACGAGGCATAGTCTCCAACTATAATTCTGTGACAAAAATTTGGTGGTGATTGCACAAGCAGGTAAGTCTAGGCATCCCGACAGGTGTTACAAACAGCTGACATGCATTACCTTGATAGGTCTGTCATCATTTAGGAATGACTTGCCATTGAGATCATCCAGAGCTTTGGCAGCTTCTGAAGTCTTCGTGAACTGAACGTAGGCTAAACCTGCAATACACAATGACTTCTACATCTGGGCAAACATAGAATCAAGGCTCAATCTTTATTGTGTGTTTTCACATCCCAATCTTCCTTGAATTGTTAATATTAAATTGTTATAACAAGTTACTTTAACTAGCTGAACACGTTGCCCATTTTGCAGGCAAAGAATGAAACACAAGTACCACAATGCAATGTTACAATACTAATTCAATCACTTTTAGCAGACAATTCTGGCATGCCAAACATGCCTCTCTACACACGTATCAGACCTTTTCAAATATAGTGAATAGTGCAATGAGTGAAAAGAAGAAGAGTAATAATAAAGACCTTCCTTTGTGACAGTACAAGTGGCTTACACACCTTTGTCTCTCTCCATAGATTTCTCCATCAACACAAACACATCCTTCACATTGCCATATGGGGTAAAATTTGCTTTCAACTTCTCAACGTCGTTGAACTGACCACGCTTACCAATCAAGAAGAGTCTACTAAATGGGGGATCAGAGGTCCTCCTGAAAGGAAAACAGATTAATGATAAGAGTGGAGAAATGTGGTATTTGGGGTTGGACTGGGTGAAACTTTGCCTAGAGGTTTCTTGTAGTATACAGGTTCAAGAATGGGTTGGGCAACACACCCAGGTATCCTTTAAACAATTAGGTTCCCATAGTAATTGGGCGACAGATTCTCTAGATCCACTGATGAGTGAGACTTTGTTAAATTCAGCTCTGTTTTATAGAGATCTAAATATGTCATTCACAAATTCATAAATAAATTAAGAATAGATATCTCTAATCAGGGCCCTAGATGCCTCAGTTTTAAGGCCAAATCCTGGATCCATTTCTCTCTTGAAATTCCCCTCATCAGGCTCCAGAAATTTTGCTCCAATGTTTAAAAATTCTTGATCATGACAAGCAAAAACAGATTTGTTTTTGGAACTGATCTTGTTAAAGGGTACTAAACCCAAATTCGGTGATTTCTACCAATCCCTGTTCAGTTTCCTACAAACACACTATTTGAGTGATAAGAACTGGATTGAACTAAAAACTCTTACTGTGTCACAGAACTGATAGTCTGGTTCTTGCTGGGTCATCTTTACCCAGACCCAGTTGTCATGTAACCTACAGTAATGCCAGCAATTGCGGGGCCCGGAGTATAAAGTGGAAGCGCACGGCACCTACTCAAAAACTCATACAACGATTGTCTCAAAGCAAAAATACAATGGTGTAATTTTTGCTTTTGCGAAGCAAAGCAAATGAGACGTTTTCAAAACGATGCTCAGACTGTGAGCACACTGATCAACACTAGCTGTTGACAGAAATAGACGATTTTAGAAGTTTATAGCGCCAATCTGGGGTCCCGCGCTTGTATCAGGAATGCTACTTTTGTTGAGTCAGTGTACTCCACAGCCTATTTTGACTCGTCAGTGCGTTGAGTTTGAATTTTGCCATGACGAGTTTGGCTCACTTGCAACGAGTCTGAAGTCTTGGGAGATTAGTAATTTCTTAAACAAATTAGGACATTTTGGATGTTTGGTACCAGCTCAATGCATCTATTCAAAGACTTAACACACAAACTCCCCACTGTAAGGTAAGTTTTGCAGATTTTATCGTATTGCATTTTAACATTTGACACACAAACAGTAAATTTAAGAATGGTTAAAAAACCAAGTCGCCACGAGGTCGCCACTCAAAAAGAGGATTTGCAGGAGATGGTGCGGATCTTTGCTAAGGTCCGGGCCAGTTCCCCCAGCCTCAAAAACAAAGTCGTGGTGATCCACCTTCATGGTTCCCTTGACAACCCACGCTTCCAGGAGGGCCAGGAATTTGTCTTTGACCTCCTGAAGCGCCACTGTGGTGCAGACTTGGGTTTGCATCTCCACTGTTTTGGAGGTGCGCCTGAGGATGTACTCCGGTGGTTGGGGTACTTTAAAAACAACCACTTCGTCTTTGCCGCACATGTAAAGCGGTTTATAAAGTTCCATAAAAAGGGGAGGTTCCGCTGAATCGACTCCTACTCCAGTAGGAGTCCAATTCTCCACACCTCGCCATTGGGTAAATCCCAATGGCGCCCCAATACCTGGGCGAAGTGGCTATGGAGTTGGCGCAGCACTCTCGCCGTTCGCTGCGTGATCTCCTGGCCACTTCCACCAGGAACGTCACGCGGCTTTACCAACTCTAACAAGTTGTTAGAGGCGGTACAGCGTCCTGATGTACCTAGGTCATAACTTATGCCCCGGGTTTTCTCCTAGTCCCTTGGGTAATTGCCCATTATTGTAAATTCAGGGGTTTGTGCCTTACCCTTGGTATTAGGAGAATTTGTAGTGTCCTTGTAAGTTAGTTAAGTAATTTAATAAGTAGCATATTGGTCAATTATTTTTAGATAGTAGTGCTTATTCGTTAAACCTATATAGTATATTTTTGTTATAAGTTATGTTTCCATACTAATATATATAGTCTATTTATATTATCCAAGACTATACTTTCTATAGTATTACCAGGAAGAGATAACCAGGAAGGGACAACTGTTTTAGCGCATTTTAACGTGATTTCAAATGTGATTTCAAAAGTAAATGTTCAAGTTATCTGGAATCCAAGCATTATTTTTGAAAGATTAACTCTTTAGCTATAAAATGACACCACTTTGGTCCTCAGAGACTGCATATTACTGGCACTGGGATGCTTTGAACGTGACATGTTTACCCTTCCAAAAGATGCTTCTTCCCAGGCATGTACTCGGGCATGAGCCTCTTTTTTGAACCAACAGATGTCACTAACATATGCAAATGAGGCTCGCATCGCTACGTCATATGACGTCATACGGCGCGAGCTTCCAATTTGAAACGTCAGGTGCCTATAGTGTATGACTTGAAACGCAGTAGTCTACTTGATCGGGTATATCCTAGTATGACTCCAAGAAAACTAAGAACTCACCCAAGTCAATGTTCAAAGAACATTGAGTATGGTTTCACATGAAAAAACATTTAATTGTATTTGGACACGCTTGCGTGTGTGTATGCGCGGACTTAGTCATTTTGCTTAAATCCAGATTTGAAAGCAGAAATTCAGTAGCGTTAGCCCTAAGCCACGGTGGCCGGTGTCGTGGCGGTCCTCGGGAAGTCTGATCCATGCACGTGCAATTCGATGAACTAATGCTAGTCGCTGGTCAGCTCCGCTACGATTCATTTGGGACGTGCGGCTTAGATCGAACCTATGCCCGTGTTCTGGCTCCAAAGATCGTTTTTTGATCCCCAACGGTTTCGGGAAAAGTTCATTTTAATAGGGTCATTCCCTGAAGATTTTTTTTAAAGGTATGGTCCCCGAAGTCCTTGGCCTATAGAGCTCATCAAAATTCCTTGTTGAAACGGCGGCCACTTGTCCAGATTCTGCCGGGCGGCTGGGGAAAATGAACGTGTGTCCCAAAAATGTACACACTTCAACGCCTGCACTTCAAGTTCATTTCTCGTCAATCACTGGCCGCGGATTCTACGCCGGTCTAATGCATGACTACACCTTATTTTTAACGTGGGTACGTAACTGAGTCATGACGTGCCCAGCCTGTGCAGTATGCACGGGAATGGCAAGCAAACGATTCGGTTTTGAAGAGCCACTAAAATTCATTGCACAATACTACTGTGACAAGGAAATGCAAAGACAATCTTTACAAATTTATGAACAATGACTTGAACTTATTTTTCGATCTACGGTTTACAATTGTTTAAATTTCACTAGTCTAGTTTTTGATTCAATAAAGCATTTAGAGCTGTTCGACATTCATGAACTTATCACTGTCATCGTTATAGTACTTCATTGCGACATGGTGGTCTGATGATTGGTAGAATTTTCCCAAGTCAGCCTTCAACTAAGTTCAGTGACGCATCGTCATTTCTTACAAGGTAACTTCTGTGCTGTGCACTAATGTTTTGTGTTTTTGATGAATTTGGAATCTCAACTTCCACTCGTGAGTGGTTGGCAGAGACATGTCGGAGGTGTATAGAGGCACAGGGAACAGCACTGAAAAAAGTGGGGGCTAAAACCCCCTCAGTCCCCCCGTAGTGCACCGCCTATAGACCATATGCAGCGTAGCACTGAAAAAAGTGGGGCTATAGCCCTCCCGCCAGCGCCCTATGGTGCGCTGCCCATTGACCAAACGGTCAATTTTCCCGAACCGCCCCACCGAGAGAGGATCCCGTCTAAAGTGGTATGATAGACTAAAAATCATTAAGCTTGGGAAAGAGTGACATTTGATTCTTTCACACGTCGTGTAACTCAGCAAGAAATGACATTCCTCAATATGAAAGCCGCTTGTGCGATTTCACAAAAACAGGAAAATAGAAGTAATCACTGAATTCCAACATTGGGCCCTCTCTGCGTGAGCGGCCCTTTAATAATTTGTCAATAAAAACACGAAAAAGGTGGTCACTTAAATGTCACCAATGGCCCCCTTCAAGGACTGCTTAAAGGCGAAGGCAACCTTTTTCCATGTCATTTTGAGCTAAAATAAGGTTGGTTGGTTATCCTAGACATA
>NMRA01000197.1:665289-724441 GCA_002633005.1 Phoronis australis | reverse complement strand
TTAGTTTCTCCCACAAATGGAAATTGCTTACCATTAGACTTCGGAGGAGCAGTCCACACCAAAACCGTTTCACTAGTATCGCCGTAGCCGGCAGATGTCTTCCCCCTCACAGAGCATTGATACAGAGAAGCTTCGGACAGGTTACCAATGGTACCATTCAATGATGCGCCCAACACGGCCGAATTATACTTTGTTCCCTGATAGTCTAGTGAAGACTCAATAAATTCACAAAATATCTGCAAAAAGATGTGGAATTCTAAGTCACTACGGCGAATTGATTCAGAATGATCTACTTAAGTGCAGGAATACATTACAGAGCATAAACTGAAGGTGATGGAAACCATGAAAGTACCTATCAGTAAATTTTGAACACCTAGTTATACGAAATTTTGCACCTGACATGTATGCACACCAAATAACCGCACCAGAATGACTGGTTCCGCCAACCCACCGGCTAAACATCTGGGTCGGGTTCAGTAGCTAGAATCTCGCTAAAAAGGAAGACGATATTGCGTGAGATATTGGCGTGTATTTAAAATGAGAACGCGTGATTTTGGCTATAATCTGGCGAGATTTGAGCATATGTCCAAGAAGATCAAGTTTGAGTCTAATACTGGAATAAAAACTTACAAAAATTAGCTACGTTGCGTCTGCATCTCACGGACTTCAGCTGGGCTTGTGACGTTAGCATTATTCTGGCCAATTGGTGGCATTTTGACCAGACGGCGTGACATTGACGTACGAACACCATTCCATACGTGTGACAATCGAATCTTAAACCGCCTCTTTTTTTAAAGAGGGACTCTCAATGCGCTCACGGAGAGCTTCCTTTACCAACTTCTGAACCAGTCTTCCTCAAAGTCTAACATCATCAGTTTTGAAATCATGTCCAGTAGCGCACTGGAGGCTAAAAATAGCCAAATCATAATTGGCCAGAATAACGATAACGTCACAAGCCAAGCTGAAGTCCGTGAGATACGGACGCAACGTCGCTAATTTTTACTTTGCGCGTGTAAGCGCAGAGTACTGTTGTTCCTGGGTTTTCTTCAATTTTATTAGTTTTGCTGTTCTACGTATTTTATCTTCTTATTATTCTTACTACTCTGCGCGTTCAAGCGCAGAGTTTTGCTGTTCTACGTATTTTATTCTTATTATTACCCTACGCGTGCAAGCGCAGAGTTTTACTGTTCTACGTATTTTATCTTCTTATTACTCTGCGCGTGCAAGCGCAGAGTACTGTTGTTCCTGGGTTTTCGTCAGTTTTGTTCTTCTTATTCTTTATCCTTATTCTTTTTCCGACCATTTTTGACACTTAATAACTCAAAAATGGTTGCAGGCATGTTCTTCAAATTTAACATATGATTTTAGGAAGTATATAAATTTTGATTCGTTATATATTCATGTTCAATAATGCATCGGAAGAGGTCATTTGGTGCAAAGGTCATGTAATTTTCAAAATGCTACTCCTTTATTTCAAAAGTTATTCTTTTCAAATTCGGTACACATGTATAAGTCAAAACGGCAATTTAAAAATTATTTTTCTAAGTAATCGGGTCATCCAATCAGGTGAAATAGATCAAAGGGGATTAGGTTCAAACTAAAATTTTGAGCTAGACAGTTCCAATTAACAGGTCTGATTGGAAAAGGAAATTTAATTCGGAATCCAAAGTTTCAGGTCATTTAGTGCAAACATGGTGTCACCAGGTGCATTTTTCTTCTGAAAATTTGACCTTTTCAATCTGCAAGTATTCTGACGTGTCAACCGCCAGACAACTGTGATTCTCAGCATTAAACACATTTTTCATGGGCTTTGCATTAATTCTTCTAAAGATGCTTATAATGCGCCGGATAGGGTCAATTGGTGCAAAGGTCATGTAACGTTCAAAATGTTATATCTCACGTTTTTCAAGGAATTGTTTTCAATTTCAGCACACTGGTGTAAGTCAACAGGCCAATTGAACACACTACTTTACTACGCAATATGCCTAACCAATCAGAAAAAATAGGTCAAAGGTCATTGAGTTCAAACTAAAATTTTGAACTAGAGACTTCAATATTACATATTTGTTTACTAAATGCGATTGAGGTCATTTGGTGCACCCATGAGATCTTTAGGTGCATTTTCTTCTGAAAGTTCGACCAATTCATTCATCTTGTATTGTGAAGTGCTTAATGTAAAACATTTGTGATTCTTAGCATTAACCACACTTTAAATCGAGGTTACAATTATTCCCTGATCGGGGTTCATAATGCTCCGGAAGAGGTCAATTAGTGGAAAGGTCATCAAAATATTAACATGTAATTTCTCCTACAATTTTAAAGAATTCCTTTTCATATAGGTAAATGGGTTGCTATCAATAACATCCCATAATAACTCCAGTAATAACCACGCACAGAGTCCATTATTGTCACGTCGTGACAATAATCTTTCTAGTTGTAAGTTTTTATTCCAGTATTAGACTCAAACTTGATCTGTTTTGTCAACTGGATGTCTCAAAATTTTCATGCTTTTATCATATGTCCAATCGTTACTAAACTCTACATGATTGGTTTGCAACCTGGAAGTCATTATCGACAACCAAACAGATGTTTTAGCTGGTTAAACCAACAAAACAGTCTAAGTCAACCAGTCAACTAAGTGCAACATGGCTGCGTTATTTTCTGATTGCATCGACAAACATCAACTTGCTAAGTAGGGACGCCTTATATACTATAGTTGGGGCTTGCTGAGCTTTGGGAATACTCCTTTGCAAAAGACGTCAATGCTGCATTCGATTTCCCCTGTTTAGCTGGTTTAAAATTGAAAATGAAATTGGGTCTTTTATCCTCTCAAAACCGGTCTAATATTTGTCTTTACCTTGAAAGGGTTCCATTTCTGTTTTACATGCAACATCATAACTTTCAGTCAATGCGTCATTCTAGAACTCGCAACCTTGGAGTAGGCCAATCCCAATAAACTCGGAAGCGCTGACGGTTTCGATGTCCTTGAAACCGAATTTATGACAGCAAAAGATCGTGTTATCGCCAGCCAAACATGGAGCAATGCGGCTGTATCGCAAATAAATACATGTACTAAACTGAAGGATTAGCCTCATATACTGGCTTTGACTTGGCTTAGCAACTTTGCGTTTCTGTACATTGTTTCGTTGCGTTACCTTGTAGTGTTGTATTTCACCCCTTTGGTTCATTGGTTCCGTCCATGCAAATGTTAATGTTGTGTCCGTTCGAGAAACGTTTTCCAAGTTCAGTGGTTGATCAGGTTCTTAAACAAGAATATTACTAGCAAAATCGAGGAATGTCATAGATGCGAACAAAAGTCTTCTGCAACCTAATTGTTCAGCATGGTCTCTCTAGCTTTTTATCGTCCTAGTTACCCTCTCCTACAGAATCTGATCCAAGCTTCAATTATCGTGTTTCATTCTCAGAGTAAAAGTTCGAACTCCACACAGAATATGACTGCATCAATTTTGAGCCCAACCTCACTTTAAGTTTGGCATACCCAGGAAATGGTTCCAAATAACAACAGATTTAAAAAAACAACAAGGAGTGCACACAGTACGAAAAGAAACTTACTTCCTACACCGGTTTTGCCGTTAAAAATGTCACTGCCTTCTCCATAACCCTTAACAGTTTTGGAAAACACCTAAAAAACAATATCCTCAATTTAGCAATAAAATCTCAAAAGTTACAAGAGGAATAAGCAGAGTGTTGTAGAGATTAAGCTGTTTAAAGCTTCGTGTATTCAGCCATTGGCCTATTGCGCTAGAGGTAATAGGTCACCGACCGCACTGCCTGGCCAACAAGTTCGCGTAAATAATAACACTTGTATGAGGTGCCAAAGGGTTTTCGAACTATTACCTTTATGCACGCTTGAATGTGCTTTATCAACGCTTAGTCTTGCTTAATTAACGAACTGAATTAGTTCCTAAACGAGCATACATGTAGTTCTGTCCTTATGTTGCGCTCAGTTTTGGTTAATCATCTCGCTAAATTGGTTTTTAAACGATCCGGTTCAGCTCTTATTCTAAGTGCACTTTTGCTAAATCAAAGCGGAGAACTTTCTGCAGGGTCGAGGGCAATCCTTATCAAGTGACCACATAAATGATTGCGCCGTTGCGTACTGAATGTAAACTTTTCTTAGGTTGTACTTAAGGGATGAAGTAAAACTATGCGTTAATTATTAAGCAATGGTTAAGCAAAACCACGCGTTATTTAAGTACATTTCAAAGCGCAGATAGGTACTCGTTTAAATGCCGTTTGGCGCTTCGTACACTTGAAAGGCCGAAGATTCATTATTTCCCATCCAACGCACAGTAGCCGTGATACTTGCGTAGGTCTAAAGAAGGCTACTTAAGCTAAAATGGACGCTTGAACTCAGTCTGAATTAACGTATTTTACATTTGGATTGACACAGAATGCCTGACAGTAACGATGTTTCCTGTATACACTGATATAAACAACAACTAGAAACACAAACTCTTCATTGATGCCTTCATACCTGAACTGAGTACGATGTATCTGGCTTCAAATTGTAGAACACTGTTGATTGTTCGGTCAGATTCCTCCGGGTCTCGTTTATGGAGGCATTCGCAGCAAGCCAAAGCTTCACAGCGTAGGCAACGATGACGCCATTTGGGTGCAAAGGTTGAGACCACATGACACGTAGTGTGGTAGGACCTGTGGAGGTTGCATTAACCTTTGTCGGTTTTGAAGGTACTGTAAAATGAGGTCATGTTGATTCAAATCCACTCACTTTCGACTCGGAGAGAGAAATATATCATGATCACACAATGATAGTAAAAACAGTGTACGCTATTAAACGATTTTGACATATAACGAAGTTGTCAACTCAAAAGCAACCAATATTTCAATGTCAATATATTTCCATATTGAGTGATGGCATCTCCCTCCCAATAATTAGGAGGCATTAGGGTGAACGCTTGATGACTTACCTAGGTGCAGGACTGGCGGCTGTTGAGGAAAGAAAGACACGCTGAAACGTGTAAAAGAAAGAGCATTTAAACGAGACCTCATTTTTTGCAAAACAGAACAAAAAAATGTATTTTTTCGCAAGTCCGTTTCTGACGATGTGTTATGGCATCGTCTATCGCTCTTTTCACTCTTTCTTCATTTACCTTTTCACTTGTTTTTCACTTGTTATGAATTGATAACCTGAAAAGGAAGCCGATTTCATAAGTCTTCCCCGCCAGTACATCGCCTCTCGTACTTCAAGATTCTCTTAGAGTGTCCTCGTGGCAACGTGTCAACTGGGGTCATTGGCACCCCAGGCTGAGCTATGAGAGTTCTTGAAGATGGTTGGAACCCTAGAGATGCAGTATGCATGGAGCACCAGGCAGCAACATTGTGAAACTCTCAGATGCAATGAGAGACACCACACCTAATAGCCAGGTGCAAATCCTGAAGATTCAAGATATTAGACTCCATAGTCCCGTCTTTGTTGCTTACCTGTACAAGAGCGGTAACACGGCCGCCAAAGCTGAAGATTGCGATTTTGCGTGACCTCACCGCCACACGCCAGGGTACGTTTATCGTGGGTGATTTCAGTGCCCGCAACCACACATGAGACATCAATGATGAACATCCTAATGGCAAGGGCCTTGTCGATGCCCTCACAGATTTGGACATCTCTGTAGTCAATAGTGGAAAGCCAATATAGATGGCTGAAAGACCAGGTGGCACTGACTCCTGAATTGGTCAGGCCTTCGTCACAGGACCGAATGGTCTAGCATTTCCAAAGCGGGCAGCGACCAATTCTTTTGCTAGGTGCAAATCTGCCTCCATCTCAGGACCCCAGCAACAAAAGCTGAACCGCCTTATGCAAGTTACACAGGCGAAACTGTATAGAACATGATTCACGAGGAATCGCAACCGTCAAGGATTATCCAACCCCTACTTAAGCGTAGAAATCCCCCCCCCTAGAGGAGTGAAGAGGTAGATACATGCAAAGCGTGGTTAGCATAGCTCAGACAGGACTGTGAATTCACCGCCACAAGAGCCAATGATAACACGACCCTGAAATCTTTCATGGCAGCCAAAATTAAGAAGAACAATGTCACTGCAGATTATAAGCTCGCAGCGTCTAATGCCGTTAATCAACGGTGGAATGGATTCTCCTGCAAGGCAAACCTCAGTGTCAAGGCTTTCTGGCAATTCCACCGCCAGATCACATCAACTCATCGTCCGTTCCTTTATGCTGATTATGGCAGCATCCTGAGAAGTGATGAGTAACAAGACGGGTTTCTTTGACCAATTTACTCTACAGAGCAATGACAACGATCTTGACAAGAAAGTGTCCCTACTCTGCTACCCGAGCGACCTCTCTGATTTAGCAAGGGATGACGCTGCAATCTCAAGGAATGAGGTAACTCTGATACAATCAACTCCAGTAAGTATGGTGCACCTGGCCCTAACGAAATTAAGGAAATGACACTGAAGACCCTACCCGAGGCGACCCTAGCTCACCTAGCCAAGGTGTACAGAAAGAGTTGTCCTTCCTAGCAGCTGTTCCCTAACCAGACAATTACACAAGCTGCTCAAAGAGCATCGTGTCACTGTCATGCAAAAACCTTGTGGGGATGATCAAAGAGGAAATCATCGCTCGCCGGATCACAAGACTAATCGAGACCTGGCTCTTTAATGGCATGGGGGTTTTCCACCCCCAACACGATACTTGGGCTAATGCTGCATCTCTGGGAGCAGATATCAGAAAATGTTTTGAAAACCATCAGGAATTCCTGCTTGTGGACTGGATCTTAAGAATGGTTACAACTCTTCCATCTCCCCATTTTAGTTGATGGCATGTTACACCTTGGCTTCTCTACCGTTGTGTCACGACTACCCTGAGTGCGAATGCATGATTAAACATGGACCCTAGCGCTCAGACTGAATAAGCATAAGCGCAAGCCTTCCACAACAAACTCCTCCATTCTCTACGTTTTTTAATAACAATACTTGGTCCTTGGTTCGAATCAGCCAACCAATTCAGGACTTTCGCCAATGAGACCATCCCATGCGTGGTGGCAGTTCCCCCAAGAAGTCATTCAGAGCACTCAACCAATGCTGACTGATACATGTATCAAGAACTGCTGATCCGGCAATGGTAGAAGTTGCCATGGTGAGAAGTGCAAACCTTTGCTCCGCAACCTAGACAATCGTATCATTGTTGAAGATGTCCCTCGCCCTGTCAACGATGAAGTTAAAATTGTAGCACCTGAGACACTGAGACTCCTGGATGTTTTCTTCGACCATCAGGTCATAACTGGAGCCAGCTGAAACATCCATTTTCTTCGTGCCAAAGCTGACACGAAGGCATAGGAGCGCCACTGTTTGTAACAGGTCAACACCAGCAGCTGCACTGCGTCAACTGGTAGGCGTACTTAGGATCAAGCAACGCCAGGTCATAGACCTGGCAGTTGCCAACACGAAAGCCACCAAGCTAAGGATCACCCTCTCCATGCAGTCATTACGAAAGAGTTATGAAGATTACCCGACAGACAAGAGCACCCCTCAAAAACTTGGCCCCACAGCCTCCCACAACTTTGGAGCAACGTCAAGTCAGCACAGAATTGCCGACTCACCAGCGTGGCTTCAATTGACAACCGAGGAGAAAAGCCCTCAGTTGTTGCAGTGTACAGAAGAGAGTACGTGATATTGGCCCGAGGGGGCCACCGAAGGGAAATGTTGCCAATCGTTCGGAGATCTAGGTGGGGATGATGCCTTGATATTGTCAATAGTCGCTACTTCTGTCAGGATACAAACCGAACACGCTGGGGACACATGATCCGCTATAATGATCTGACACTTACAGAAAGATGTGGCTGCCATGGCCTCTTCATGAGCAGTACACAGTCCAACAAGCACTCCTGTACTTCTCTGAAATGCACCCTGATGCGAGGACGACCGTCTTCGCGGCTGACTTAATGGCTGTAATGATTAGGATCCGTTCTGGTCTGCTCCCACCCAACTGGCTCATATTCCGGAAACACTACCCACTCCAATGTGTTTTGGACCAATGTAAACAGCACCTAACGACAATCTGCTTGGACACAGCAATGTTGTGTTTCAACAGAACAGCTGGTCGAACACAGGGAGGATTTTCGCCTTTTGCGACTAGAGCTTCCGTTTGATCAGTCAGCTCCCAGCCACCGGAAGGGTACTCTGAGAAGACTTTACAATCAAGTCAACACGGAAACACCACCCCAATACTTTTCATCTTACTTCAGAGGGTGTACCTATGGGGAGAGGAGTTGTGTCCAACATCTTCTGTGAAACCATTTGCAGAAAGTAATTCGTGTATTTCAGAGAAATTGATGGAGAGGCTCCCTGATGATTTCGTTTTCATTCTCTGTTTTTTAAGTTATAAATATATTCATACATGTATGTAGGGAGAGAGCCCTTAGTAGGAGCCAGTAGATGCCTAGCCACAATTTTCCTCTTCATGTATTTGTTTACCTCCAGCTCACGGAGGGACCTCCAACGATGGAATCAATTGATTCTATGTTCCGGATTTTGAAAACTTCCTTTATGTTAAGGAAAGCCACCGGTGAGGGATTAAACTGTCATTCGTTTCTAGCGTTTACTAGCACAGTCTTTCGTATTAAGGACCCCATTTCAGACGGGACAGTGTCTTGCACTTACGGTCTGGAGCAATGAGGCTATTCGGAAAATTTACTTTAACTAGAGGGCGCGCGTGTACTAGTGGTGATAGATAAGCAGCCTCGCACGTGAAATAGATCGACAAACACAGGATCAGTATTGTGCTGTTTTCGAAAAGACAAGTTTTCTGTCTCAGGGCAATGAAATAGTGACGTTATCAACATGAGGAGACAAGGGCAATTACAAACATGAGTATCACCACAATCTTGTGCTTGATATCAGAAACTCAAGCACCGTGTATTTCAAACATGCTTGACGAGTTCACATATGTGATAGTTCTTTTCTTGGAAGCCTTACACTGGGCGGCGGACGTAACTCCTCGAACCTGCGTCTCTATCATTTCAGACTGGACATCACAAACAGACACAAGTTAAATGTCAGTGTCATAGTGTAAAAGCAACCGGGCTTGTACTTAGACTTAGAGTACCCTGATAAGAGGGCGTGCCCTAAAGCTCAGTTTGAGCTAGGACTATAATAATGTTCATATTACTCCCAGGTTTGAGAATGTGAAACAAAACCATCGCAAAGCCTGTATCGAATCACTACTGGATTCCTCTGTAGTTAAGTTTGACCCGGCTTCCTAACCATGTAACTTTTCGTGCGTTTAACAATTTCTGTATAACCGAAAACTTGCTCCCGAAGCACAGCCAACTATGTAACTGCTATATTTTGCCGAGTTCAGCAAACAAGTTGGATAGAATTGTTAGAGTCCAGCCGCGGGTGGAATTCCAGTCACATCACATCAGGAAGCCTGAGTGATGACTGAGTGGTTGGTAATATCTAGAGATTGAAATGAGATGTAATTTGAGGTTATCGAGATCACGCCGGGCGATTCTACGACAGCATAAGTGTGTTTTTAGTCACTAAAAAGAGTAGACCAATTGGCTCTCCAGACGAACGGATTTACCTCAAAGCACTGGTATAACAAAAACTCGTCAAAAGAAATTAAAGGTAACTCGCACTCTAGCTACATGTACAGTGTGAGACACCCACATTGACAACAGCAATGCATACATGTCAGTAATTTATAATCCCTGACAGTGTTTAGTACTGAATGTATTGTGACTGAAGGACAATCTGAAGGCACTGCAATTAGTCTGCTTCCTTTTTATAGTCGTATCCCCAACACCTTACCTTCCTGGTCAGTTTCCGTCTGGAAAATAACATTCTCAGGACCACATCCCTTGTTGTTACAGTATGCCGCACGCACTGTGTATACGGTATAGGGTGTCAGTCCAGTCACTGTTATATGTGTACTTGTAGTTTGCACAGGGTCTCTGTCTCCAATTTGATATTTGTAGCTGCCGTTACCACCATTGACGTCCTCACAGTTCATACGGAATGACAGGGTGAAGTTTCGTGATGTGATTGCTGTAATTTGTAGCTCTGGTTTAGCTCCTGGTACTGTAATATAGGACGTTGAATGCTTAAAGATTTTCTAAAACACGGCAGCCAATTCATACATTCATTGTTGTAAAGAACACATACATGTACTTGCATCACTGAAAGGGTGCATTGGTTATAATCGTTACGACATGAACTGAGCTTGCGAAACTGTCTCAGGCGGTTGCCATCCTAGAGTGCTGTCAACCGTCGGTTGCTTTATGACAGGTTCTACATGTACCTCACAATGTCTTAAACAACCCACGGGTTGTTGCTATAAGTATCTTTTGAGCATAGAAGGGCACATTCGTCACCAAATTCGTTGAGAATTGCTATTTTGTCCATGCACAAAATTAGTGACCTTGGCGACCACGTTTTGAGCACTAGCGAAATCTGGTTTACAATTTCGTTGAACGAATGAGGGTTTAATCCAACAAAATGTTAATTGCGGGATTGTTTGTTCCAGCTGGAAATTTTTTATAACTTTAATCATCTCCAAATGTGACCAGCTACACTAAAAGGTACATACAGTAAAGTGACTTTATAGTTTAGCCAGATTTTATAGTAAATTGCAAAAAATTGGCCTATATGATCGATTAGGATGTACCACTGCCTACTGTCAGCTGCGTAACCAAATTGTTGAAAATTTTAAGTTATCACTTATCAACTTATCAATATCTCATTTGTTACCTGCTTCTTTCGTTGTCATCTCTTGTGTTGCTGCAGTCCCGTATCCCACCGATGTAAGAGCTTCTACTTCGATAGCATACTTGGTAAATTCATTAAGTTTTTCAAACCTATGTGTCGTCTTTGCCAATGTTTCACGAACATAACCAAAGGCAGAAGATGGGACGTCACATGCCATATTCTGTAGTAGCTTATATCCAGCTCGGTATCCAGTGATGACTCCATTAGGTTGTGTGGGAGGAGACCACGTGATAGACAGTGAAGAAGGTGAGGGTGACGCCACGGTTAAGCTGGTTACAGGACCGGATGGAACTAAAATGGTGTATAGAATTCCGTTTTCATCAGGTTCAGCAACAGTAGCACAATACTAGTAATTTGGTGTTAATTTCATTTGACAATAATCATTGTCAACTTTTGTCACTTCTCTTATTGCGCACTGTTTTGAAATTTCCAGGCGTCATGATTTGGTATCATGTAGGCCTACTTAAAGTAAGCCATTAAATCGTACAACGTGTTCTGAAGTCTCCCGTAAACGATCTTTAGTTAATATCAAATGATGTACCTGTTTCGAAAGTCGTGACAACAATGGCTTTCATTGTAGACTCAAATGATCCACTGTTAACTGCCACAACACCAACATCATATTTCGTGTATGGGTCAAGGTCGTAGAACGTGTAAGACAGTGACGTGGTGGTTTTTTCAACTGCCCACTGAGTCACACCGTTCTTTTTCAGCGAAAGGCGATAGAAGTTGTTGGAATCACAGTTAGGTGAAGTTGGTGCCTGGAATGTCAAACAAGAGCATGGGGACTTCTATCAAAACAAGGTTGAGGTATAATAATGCTATGCTGCTGTCTACGATTTAACTCCCAGCTAAACCACTGATCACGCCAACAAAGTAAACAAGCAAGTGAAGGCAGTACATAGAATTTGGAAAAGACATGCCAATCTAACAAATGAATAAATCACAGGAAAGAAGCATCTAGTAGTATAATAAATCAGTCATCTACTGTTCCATCGGAAATATTGGATGGACCTCCATCGGGAGAGTAACACTTCTCAGTCTCGCTCCATAAATACACCTTTACCCTGAACCCGAGAGAGATTCATTTTGTCTAGTGTACTTCTGAAGGATTGCATGGCTTTTTGTCGCCTATTTCAAATGACTATACACTGTACAGAACAATACGTAATGTTATCGGTAGTTCTGTCACACTTCAGGCAAGGGCTACTTACATCCCAAGATACTGTTACGGTTGCTTTTGTAGAAGATCCTTGTTTAGTTGAAATGCCAACAACATTCCCTACATCCGATGGTGCTATACACAAATAAACAAGTACAGGTTATAATAAGAATGTCATGATCAATAAAATAACAAACAATTCAATGCAAAAACTTTTACAAAATACCTACAATACATATACATATGTGTATATTTGTGTAAGTGTGTGTGTGTGTGTACGCGTACGCTGGGGCGTAGGAAGCGGGGGGAACGGGGGGGAGGGCACGGGCCCCCAAAAATTTTCAGGCGTCACGGTTAAACCGTAAAACCGACGCGTGGGGCGGGCACAGTCGAGAAAAGAAAGACTACTAAATGGGGATAAGAGAAAAGACTCAAGAGAACGTTTTACAACTGTGTATCAGTGCACGGTTTACCTTTTGAGGACCCTGGCCAGGACATTGTTGTTGGGGTCTCCGCTTTCGCAGCACAGGTCGTCTAAATGTACTTGGAAACGTGCACGTAATGATTCATGCATATATTTCGAAAAATCGACGAAATTTGTAAAGCCAAGCGAGAAAAAGTGATGACCTGACAGATATCATCCATTTCTACACATTTCTTGAGTTTTGAAAATATAGATGTTTTCACATAGAGGGGCCTACGTATGAAGGAGGCCATTGGTGACATTCAAATGACCACAGTTTTCATATTTCTATTGACAAATTATTAAGGGTAAGCGGAGACAGGACCCAACGTTGGAATCGATTACGTCTATTTTCCTGTTTTTTGTGAAATCGTGCAACCAACTTTCCTGTTGAAGACGGTCACTTCCTGCACCGTCGTCTGAACACAAGACAGTGGAATGAACTGTCACCCTTTCCAAGCTTAATAATGTTTAACTTTTCATTATTAAGGGGTTCCATTTCAAACGGGACCCTCTCTCGGTGGAGCAATTCGGAAAAATGTCCATTTGTCCCTCTTTACATGTAAATCCGACACTGCCAAGTATTTACGAGGGAAATTGTGATCAGAAATTCATCAAAAACAAAAAAAAAAAACATTCGTGCGCAGTACAGCCGTGTCAAGGCATTCGACCCAAACAACCAAAAAATGTGAAAAAATACAATAAGATTGGTCGCCATCGAAAGGGAGTTAGGAATTTTAAAGAACATGAAGACCGCTGTTTGTTAAATACACAAAAGGACTATTTCCGATGGTTAGTTATAAAATAATGTTACTGTTTCCCATATTATCACAAGAATAGTATTTCTTTTGAAGATTATTACTATGAGTTGTTTGTAAGGAATTCCCACAAGTGAAAACGCTATCGAGGCTACCATTGGGGTGATCATGTACATGTCGAACGAGTGTACCCAACTACTCGCAGTAATAAACAAATTAAACACATATTTCCGCGTTTCTTGAGGTCAAGTTAAATTCGTGAACCGTCATAGATACCTCGGAAAGAGCAAAAATACACCTCACTATGAACGCCCAATCTCCAATATTTCCCCGGTTACCCGTCAAAAGACTGCGAGCATGCATGCGGAAATTGCTTATAACATTCCGTTTTGATTAACAAATTTGTTGTTCTCTGATTTACATGTTTATGTATCTTCGAAAGTGGACTGAATGAGAGATGATTTTTTGAGAATTAGAAGCTAAATTAAAATCTTGTAAGAAAGGACAATACTTCAATGAATTTAATTGCGGCCGACATTAGGAAAATTCGATCAGATCTCCAAATATAAAAGTACACTAAACGATTTCTGTCTATCTGAAATAAGTCTCAAGAGAATTGATGAATTTCGGACAGCTCAACAATGTGTCCAAAAATGTTCTCACAATTCAAAGGACAATGAATTGTTTAATGGCTTAGGAACTAGATTACTGAGTTTAAGTTTTTAAAGCGTAGATCAAAAACGAAGTTTAGGTACTTAAATCAATAAAATCTAATTTATTGGTCATCAACTTGGAAAGGCTGTCTTTGAGCTTTCTTGATGTTTTTGGTTTCCAGTAGTATTGTGCAATGAATTTTTGTTCTTCAAAACTGAATCGTTTGCTTGCATTTCCCGTGCATACTACACACACGGCATGCGTGCAACCAGCGTAAAATGTATGGGGGCTCGCATTTTTGAGGATGTGGACTTTTACTAAAAAACAAACGAATACGGGGTTCCTTCAGGGCTATGAATTGTGCATACGCCGTATCCTGCCTTTTGTCTGTTTTTTCTCGGATTTTATTTTTCTCTGAGGCGGACCTTTTTGTCCACTTTGCCATCGAGCCCCCCGAGCACCCAGGTGAGCACATGCACGGAGCAGGTCATGACAGACACACCCGCGTTAAAAATAAGGTGTAAGCATCCAGTAGGCCTGCTTAGAATATCAGTTACCCACGAGAACAAAATTTGAACGCCAGACGTTGAAATGTGTACATTTTTGGGACAGAATCTGTATCATTTTCTCCAACAACCAGAAACGGTACTACCGCCTGTGTTTGATCAAGGGATTCTGAAACGGCCACAAAGGCATTCATACCAGGCACCTCGGGACCTCACCTTTCCAGAAATTATTTCAAAGAAACCCCATAATAAAATGAAATTTTTCCGAAAATGGATCATAATAAAAGGAAACTTGACCTTCGACCCAACTATAGTTACTTCAGGCAGCTCCCAGCTATCCGTCATTGCCCTCGGGGCCTAAACGCATTCTTACTCTCCGTGAATCTGTGTTGGTTTGTTGGTTCACGTTTACTCAAATCCTGATGGCTGCATCCCCGGTATTACCCGTACTTATGGCGGACGTGGGGGGTGGGGTTCGGTACAAATATGGTGACATCCAGAGAACGNGGTGGTGACGATAGCAAGGGGGTAGGGTGGCGAAGCCAAAGTGGTTTGTGCCCCCTCAATAATGTTTTCCTTCCTACGGGCCTGGTACTCGTGTTTGTGTGTGTGTGCGTCTGTGTGTGTGTGTGTGTGTGTGTGTACATTATATTAAAGGAGAATGCCACCGATTTGATTAGTCTTTTTTACCGTCTTAATCGGTCTATATCCACATCGCCTCTTATACGGTCGACCTCACCTTTCCGAGAGGTGTCTCGTTAACCTGTGAGGAAGGTGAGAAACGACGCAGCCACGTCAGTGGTTCGTCTGCAGAGTGAATGCCGCTATATTGCGGTGCATCGTTCCCGCTTGTCCGAACTATGAAACTTCGAAGACAGCGGGTATATCGTTTTTTCGACTTCCTCGAGAGCCCGAAATGCTTAGGAAGTGGCTCGCGGTAGTGAAGAATGAAAGGTATGCTGTTAATAGCAAGTAAGAGTCTGTGAAACATCTCCGTGCCTGTGTCCGGCATTTCGTCGACAATGGATTTCTCTGACGAGTTCCTGTTTACTAAAGAACTATCCATACGTTCTGTTGCCTGTGCATATTCACGGCACCTCTCTAGTATTTCTTGATCATTGTTTTCCGGTTCGAACTGATAGCCTGTGAAACCTAACGATACGACCCGTGAAGTCTTCGTCGGGTGAGCTCTTGACTAAGGGATTGCTGCCGGGCGAATTGCCATGTGGATGTTTATTACTCTGCGTTCTGTTTCAAAATGAATTATTCTCATCCTAACCGATGCTTATATAAAACTGAAACAAAGTCTGCCTCATTAGATACAATTTGTAATGCCTTTGCAGTATTCGTGAATGCAAACGTTGAGAAGCCAGCAATGAATAAACCACTGAGTTGTTGATGCCGGCAATGAAGGTAATTGACCGGGCACCGAGGCCGTGTGAGCGCATGCTAATTCAGTGTTTGCTGACAGAAAGTTGTTGTGAAACAATTACTCAGTTTTATATGCTATGGTCACATGTTAAGGGAATCTTTATTTACAGAAATACAAATACATTATTGAAATCATTGCTACTGTACAACCTTTGCCTTGACGGTCTGTGGAAGGGGAACCCGACTTCGGGGCCCCCGAAGTAAGTAGATTTTCAGTTTTGTGGCTAATTCATATAAATAATTACGTGCACATTATTTCTTTGGCTTACTGTTGAAGTCTTTTCGTGACTGGAGGATTAGTTTCCAACTCAAGCTGGTTTATGTTCGTGCCAGTCCCGGCGCCCGCGACGGGCATGATCGGGTTCCGAGCCACTGGCCGGTATAACGAGTCAGTCCGGCCGCTACGGGTCTGATCGGGTTCCGAGCCACTGGCCGAGATAACAACCGTTTTGTGTGTTTAGAACTCAAAAAATCGCAAGTCTAAACAGTACAGATCTAGGTTCTCCTGTCTGTATTTTACGGAAGAATTCTTCGAATTTATCTCCGAACACACCCAAAACTCCTGCTACGGACCTTGGTAAATTGGCCTGCCGAACTTTGTAGGCTACTGTGTGTCCAAATACCAATAAATCCGTAACAGAGAAATAAAGCAACACGTTTTTATATGAGCTCGGTGTATTTTTAAGGGTTTTACATCGAAGTTTGATGATTTATTGCTGTTAAGCGATGAATTCAAGCGCTAAGCTGTCACCAGTAACCCGTGTTGTGAACTGCTGAACAGACTGCGTGGAAAACCAGTGACGTAATTGGACAATTTCAACACCTCCGTCTGCCCTCAGGTATCAGGTAACTCAACCGAACGTGCCGTTATCGAGTAGAACTGCTGGATCTAAAGTGATACAAAATAGGTTGTTTTTTTGGGTGGCATTCTCCTTTAATTTGTGTTATACTTCACTTAAAGGACAATGCCACCCGATTTAATTAGTCTTTTTAGCCGTCTTAATCGGTCTATATCCACATTGCCTCGCATACGGTCGACCTTACCTTGCCAAGAGGTGTCGCGTTAACCTGTGAGGAAGGTGAGAAACGACGCTAGCGACGTCAGTGGTTCATATGCAGAGTGAATGCCGCTATGTTGCGCTGCATCGTTCTCGCTTGTCCGAACTAAGCAGCTGCGAGGAAAGCGGGTATAACGTTTTTTTTTACTTCCTCGAGAGTCCGAAATGCTTAGAAAGTGGCTCATGGTAGTGAAGAATGAAATGTACGCTGTAAATAGCAAGTAAGAGGCCCTGAAACATCTCCGTGTCTGTGGCATGCAGACGAGACGACCGTGCCTGACGAATGTTGGCTTACCTAATAACTCGATCATACGTTTCGTTGTGGCCAAAGCGAAACCCGGTGAATTCGCGGCACCCGACGAGTAAGTAGATTTGCAGTTTCGTGGCTAATTCACCAACATAATGAGGTGCACATTACTTTGGCTCACTAGTATAGTATTTTCTTGACTGGAAGTTTAGTTTCCACTGAACTTTGCCTTGTTCGTGATGTCTGATCAGTTCCCGAGCCACTGGCGGGGATAACGAGTCAATCCCGGCGACCGGCCGCGACTTTCCTGATCGTGCTCCGAGCCACCAGCCAGGCTAACAAGCGTTTTGTGTTTAGAACTCAAAAAAATCACAACAACACTAGGTTCTCCTGTCTGTATCTCACGGAAATACTTCAAAATTATCTAGTCCGACCCCAAACTCCTGCTACGGACCTTTTTGGCCTGCCGAACTTTGTAGGCTACGGTGTGTCCAAATACCAATAAATCCGTAAGAGCGAAATAAAACAACACTTTTTATAAGAATTCGGTGTGTTTTTAAGGGTTTTACATCGAATTTTGATGATTTATTGGTGTTAAACGATGACTTCAAGCGATAAGCTGACACCAGTAACCCGTGTTGTGAACTGCTGAAAAGACTGCGTGTGAAACCGATTGCGTCATTGGATAATTTCAACACCTCCGTCTGCCCTCAGGTGTCAGGTAACGCAACCGTACGTGTCGTTATGGAGTAGAACTACTCTATCTAAATTGATACAAATTATGTTGTTTTTTGGGTGGCATGCTCCTTTAAGCAACTGTGATGCGTTTGATTTTAAACATCGCTGGAAAACTGCAAAGGTACACAGACGCCAAGTCAGACACATTCAAGAATGCGTTTTAGTATCAAATGCTGTAAATACAAGTTTACTGCCTTACTTTGGCCAACAATACAACCCTTCTTGAGGACAAATCGTGTCCACCTTGGAAATGATTTGTACCTTCTTCCGAACTAACTCGAGTCAGTCGCTCCATGCATTGCTGTATACAATGTACATAGCAGATCGAATGTCTTCATACATATAAGGTAAGACCGAGATCAATGCAAATCCCTGTCATCGGTCAGAGCACCGGCCATTACAAGGACCAATAAAAGAGTATCGGTAGCAACTCAGTGTTAGCTGTTTTAAGAAAAAGAGCCTTCATAATGAGCCGTTCTTTCTTGTTAGATGATGGTGATGTATACTATAGAAAATTAACAGTAAAATGGCACAGATGCTTGGATCTAACTGTTACATCCTCTAATCTCATCACCTGTGTGCAAAGGTGGGATAATCAGACTTACAAAAAATCCAACCTCTCAAAACATTTGTTAATGTAATTTTCGATTTGCCTCTGCCAGCTCGGTCTATCACGCACGTCAAACAGAGACAATCTTATAATTTTTTTCTGGAATGACCTAGCGAAATATCTTATTAAAGCATACAATCATAGTTTCAGAACACTGATGCTTCCTACCAAACTCATAGGGGGTTATTACCATCATACCTAAAGGGTATAACCCGATAAGTAATATAGAAATGGAGGCCTATTTCTTTCTTGAACATCAGTTACAAGCGTTTGTCGTCTTGTTTTTCCCAACGAGATTTTTCCGTAATACAATGGTTAATACATCCTGACCAAAAGTATTTTCTCTTTGGCCGTTTTATGGCAGAAAATACAAAGCAGACATTTGACTTGTTGCATTTTTATTACTGAACAGTTTAATATACCGGGCATGCTTGTACTGGTGGACTTCGAAAAGGTGTTTGACTTCTTGTCTTGGTCTTTTATTGACAAAGTTCTAAATTTCTGTATTTTTTGTGACTCAATGAAAAAATGGGCTTTATACTGAACAGAGTGGCCAAATTTTTTTATACTTAACGGTGTCATGTCAAACCTTTTTACAGAGGGCGTGGCTGCAGGCAAGGTGATCCGTTATCACCATACCTTTTTATTCTATGTGCAGAGATTATGGATTGGCTCTTTAGAATAGACAACAATAGTAAAGGCATCCGGATCGGACTGGTGGAATAAAAACTGATGAAGTATGCAAATTTAAATTGCTCGGAGCAGTTTCTGCGGAAAACTCTTCACATTTTAAACCGATTTGCAAAATGTTCTTGTCTAAAGCCTGACCTGGAAGAAACACAATTTGTATTGGGATAGGATCTATGAAGGGTAGCTTTGGAAAAATGTGTTGTGGCGTAAAACTGAAATGGACATCATCAGAATTCACTTAACTGGGTATTCAATTCTTCAGTGATTTAAATAAAATTCCAGATATTAATTTTAATAGTAGCCTTGGTGAAATAAAGAAGGCTATAGACATGTGAGGAAAAAGAAATTTGAAACTTTTTGCTAGAATAACAGTTGTGAAATCCATGACTATCCCAAAACTTTTACGTCTTTTTAGACGTCTCCCGTCTCCTTCACAGGCTTTCCTGAAGCAACTGAATGAATTGTTCTGCTATTAAGTATGGAACAGTAAAACGGAAAAATTGTTGCAAGATTATGGCTCAAATGTTGGTGGAGCCCCAATTATTGACGTCACTTCGTTTATGAAAGCCATTAAATTAACTTTCGTAGACTACTTTGTCAAAGTATTACAAGTACATGGGCAGCTGTAGCAAATGGTCTGTTATCGAGAGTTTCAAATAATTACTTATTGTTCGAGGATTTCTATTTTACAAAGATGTCTCAAATGACTTCTAACGTGTTTTGGAAAGAAGTCTTTCAATTTGTCCTTGAATTCAGATTGTTAGTTCCCGAAAAAGATGGTATTCATCAGCTTCTATGGTAATTCGAATATATTAACAGATACTATGCCTGTTTTCTATGAACAGTGGTTTCAAAAAGGCATAACTCATGTACACGACTTAATTTTGATGGTTGTTTCCTTAATTACTTGTATGAAGTTTCTACAGAAATTTGACTTTACCACTCAAGTAACTTTAATTTATGATCTATGAAGCTTATTATATGATATCTGGGGTCATCACAGAGAGGAAAAGCATCAAGTAACTTTACCGCGTCGTCCAAGATACATTGTAGGTATTTTGGGAGATGTCAAAGGAGTAAATAAAATTTATCACGTAAATGTCTCTTAAAATTGCGAAAAAAAAACAAATTGTCAATTGAAGTGGAGTGAAAAACTAAATATCCCGGATACTACAGAATTATGATGCAATGTTTTCCTATATCTATTCATTCACTGAAAATCTTTGTCTGAGATGGTTCCAATTTCGGCTGCTTCACGGAATTGCAGGCTAAATTCTTACGCAGGATTGGCGTATTCTATAGCTCATTGTGCATATTTGCTAAGATGAAAGTGAATCTATAGTCCCTTAGCAGTGGTCTTATAATGTAACTCAAAAGTTTTGGAATAATGTAAATAATTTGCTCGTAGATGGTGTTGAACTTAGTTTGAAACTGTACTTACAATCAGTTCTCTTTGGTGTTCAGGTGAAAGCGGTTTTACAAAGTATGGTTCAAGTTCCATATTTACTATAAACAAAGATTCAAGTGCACTGTTTAAAAAGGAACTTGCAATGTACATTTCCACTGAAAGGTATATATACATAAACAAAGCCAATGAGCTATACATCCTGGTATAGCTCTTTGAAAAACTAATTACGATGAAATGATTTTTTAGAACTCAGGCGAGGTGTTTACCTTTTTGTTTATTACAAATGAACCGTAGCTTCTACTTCTTTTAATGTTTAATTACCTTTGTACATGTCAGCACTGTAATTTGACCTTAAATGACCTTTGACCAGACAAAAACGTTATTAGTATTGTTATGAGGACGCTGCAATTGTTTGATATGTACCGTACCTACTATATTCAACGAAAAATCAAAAAACTCTCGGTCTTTGCTATACTATTCAATAGTTGTTGTGTCACGTGTGTGTGTGCGTGCGTGCGTGCGTGCGTACGTGTGTGTATTTGTGGAGCGAGAGATAAAGTCAACATTTGATCATTCCACCAAATTCTTCCGTTATTAATCAGCTAAGGCACCTGGTTGGTTCTCTGTGGTAACTTTCTAGCTTACCAATACTGGCGGAGTGAATTGGGAGCAGCCACAGAAGAGCATATTTCCACAGGAAGACGTACATGTACACGTACCTCCTTTACCGCGCAATAGCGCGTGTTACCTTACTAAAATTTCGCACAAAAACCTGCCTAACTTAGTAGTTCATCCCCCACAACACAGTCGCCGGAACTTGCCGCGGAGAAACTATCAATCTCGTGAGAGCAAATGGTACCCACTCTAGAAAATGATTTACTACTAAGAGGTGACGCTGCTCGTGCGAGTTGTTGTTCTGAAGATGAATCACAAACATGAAGTGCTTTCTTTGCGTGAATGAATTTTTGTGATCATGTAATAATTGCGGGCATCTGAAATATCGCAGCTCTGTAGGGACCTTGGCCGTGGTCTGACATTTTGTTAGACAAATTTAAAAGTTGATCGAAAGGTGGTGCTGACATTATTTCGTCGTAGTGATTTTGCCTTTTGAGTGAGAGAATTGTCTCTTGCTAGACGAGGCACCACTGTGACAATACCCAAATTGGGCTTAGTAAATTGTCCCCTTATCCACATGAAACTTAGTCGTGTGATGAAAGTATTTTATTTACTTACTATTTAGTATTGACGAACTTGGATGCGACAGAAGTCTCGCCACATCTCGTCCAATTACCCGCTTTTTCGTTTGTTGGTCAAAATGATGGGTCACATAAATATGATTATGCGGCCATAAACGACGTAAATGGAGTTCGTGTGTGATAAGCAACATACCTGAGCAAAACCATTTACGTTGAACAGTCGTACTAGCCACACTGCTATCTCCATAAGTCACATGACCCCTGAATTCGTGAATGCCTGGTTGAAGCCCGGATTCTTCAAGTACAACACTAGAGAGCATTGACGCAGGAGTCATGTCCCCTCCAAATTGAAGCCAAGATTCAGATGTAATTCGTCTATACTGTGCGATGACCTTTGTGACACTAGGCACAACTGCTGGCCAAGGGTGGACTGTCATAGTCATTTTTGTGCCCGATTGGGTTAAGGTGGAAAACTGCCACCAGACAACTGGAATGACATAAAGTATTCTGGGTTTCAAATGACCAAATCGTTTCAATGAGAACTAGCGGTTCGACATTATGTCTCTGTACATGTTCATGCATATGCTGAGTTAAATGGAGAAAAGATACTCAGAACGCTGTTCAGATACGCGACTGTTATTTCAAAAATTAATGCCACATTTTGCTGAAGAGATTCTCAGAACAATGCAAAAGTTATTATTGAAACCCATGTAGTCCTATGAAGGGGTATGTAAATGCTCATATCTAGTCTTCTCCGTCTTTCAGGCATCCGACTGCATGTTGCCATAGGATACCAAACACTAGTCCTATATTAACAGACAATCTCAACGTCTGGATCAGTATTAGTTAAATTAAATTCGTACTAACACAAAACGTTATGTTCATTAAGCCTCGGCAACCCTCAAAATTCAAGAAAAGAAATATACTGTTAAGGTTTAAAATCCACATTGTATTTTGTGTAGTTCACTTAACTTTCAATCAACGAGGATTTCACATAGTTTTTGAAATCATTTAGATAGTGTTTTGAACGATAATCGAAACTTTACTTGTTAACTACCGATACAAAGAATGTTGTTCTTCATATTCTTTTAGCAACTTTATTCCTCTGCAGATTAAAACAGAAGCGGCGACAACTCTCCGGCAAATAACTAAACACAAAATGCCGGCAGATATTTTAATAAATGGTTCACTTCTATGAAAGAAAAATGGGAACATCAACTTGTAATTCTGCGCCTCGTCCTATTGTTGAAATGGCCATCAATGAGACTCTCCGTGGACCTCCCTTAGCTGCAATTTCTTACTTTCGTTTTTATTTACTCAAGTTTTTATATCTGTTGCAAGTGAACTATACCGTAAACCGAATTGGAGATAATGGGAAGTGTCAAAAACACCACATGTCGGGACAGTGAAACGATTACGCCTCAAAAGATAAGCGTGGTTTGGGATTCCACGCTGCGCCCGTCAATCACCGGTTACTTGTTTACTGAGCAGCACCTGAGCGCAACATCTTGCTTGCTCTTTGAACTGGGGTGGAAACAAATTGAACTTGCAAATGAGCAAGAAGATCAGGAAGTTTCCGCTTTTGAAAGTTTGCGCATTTGAAGCGGAATTTTGGCTCTCTATAGTAATGAAAGTGACCAGATTTAGTTCAATTAAGTTGCTACTGATCAGGAAATCATGACGACAGTAAGGGACGTGCTTTCATTGAGTAAAGAGTTTCGTTGATGGGTACACATTAGAGCCACGTATTTTTTCGTCGCTGGTAAAATGTTAGCCTCCGTTGATTTTATTTACAGGTGGCACCATTCGAAACCACATGAATGTATGTGTGTACATCGTGCAAGCTTTTGCAGAAATACAAATTATTTTATATGGAAGTACGAAAAGGTGAGTGGGTGTCGAAAATGTTTGAACACTTACGCTTAAATGTAAGAAGTGTGCTGTCGAATCAAGTCACCAATATAAATAACACTCATCTAAATTAGATGAACTTTGCTATAACTGATTTGCTATAGTGGTATAAAAATCAACTCATTTCCTCATGAACTACGGACATGCGCTTCAAAGTAATATAAGTTGGCGGTCAGCAAAGTGATAACTGTTTTCTGATATTTCCAAAATTCTCAAAATTGTAACAATTAAAATCAGGCATTTATGATTGTTCCCCTATGCACCAGACTGAAATAGCGTCAAGGCATACAGTAATCAATACGAAATACTAACGCAAATACGAGAGCGGTACAGCCATTGCCCGTAATGCAGGAGTGCGAACGTAAGTCGTTGAACATTTATCCACAGTTTCTCCCACGGACACTGGCCCCTCATGTCCACACGCTCGTATCGTTTGCATGTAGTAGTAATTATGTGACACGTACAGTATTTGATGTGTATTGGTGTTGGGATACTCATAGCCAATGAAGTAACCAGCGTGGACATAGAATCTGTCAGACTCTGGTAACTTGTAAGTCTGATATCCTGCAAATACAAACAAACATTCAACGTATAGACGTAAAGAATATCAGAAAATGCTGACGACGGTATTGCTCAGTAAACCATTAAAAAACGTAGTAGTCTTTTAATTAGACTTTCTACTTTAATGTTTACCTGATTGTCCAACAACAATTTCATTTTTCTTAACAAGTTTCCACTTTGTTGCCTCTTCCTTCCATATCGTAGCATAGAATGTTCCAGCATTCTTCGCTCGTATTTGCCATCCTATAAGGATCCCACCTCTGGGGAAAGTGGCGGTCTGGAAAAGATTATCATGTGTCGGACTGACCTCATCTCCCTCACCAAAATCTAGTACACCACCGACTAAATCTACAAAGAAATCATGTTCAGTAAATCATTTGAAGAGTATCTGAAAGCTTGCTATTTAGATAGTGTTTTCAAGGTGAAAAACTCCTTCGCTTACATGTACCTTCATGAGGTATATCAAAAACGGGCTAGTGATATATGGAGCGATAATTAATATGAAGATTATATGCTTTGATACCAGGAAGTGCTCAAACAAATCAAATCCAAACATAAGCGACTCTGAAGCAGTTTGGTTTAAAACTTGTTTAAATGGCATTGAAAATGTTTTGAACAGAACTTAGTTCACAGAAGTCGACGCGCCTTTCTACTTAAAAAGATGCCAATGAACATTATGAAACGGCAATTTTGATGAAAAACGTATGGCAATAGAATATTGATTTTATAAGTCAAAGGGCACCAATTATAAATTGAGGATTTCAGCACAGGATACTATTACCTGAGACGAATACGCCGTAAACTTCTACCTCGCAGATAACTAATGGATTATCTGCTCCTCGTAGCCGTATATACAGGTATCTACCATACACAGCTTCATTACATGTGATCTGCTCTGTAGCACCTCTACCAACAGTTCCAGCGTAATGATAACACAAGGGGTCGCTAGTTGACAGTTGAGAATTGTTGGATACGCGGATGTCAAAGTTTGATAGAGTTATGTCTGAAAGAATACTCATATATTTAAATCATTAGACACAAAAGGTTATTAAGTCATGAACAAAGTAGATAGAGAATCCCAACCGAGTCTCAGGTTATGACATGGGCAAAACCTCTTGGAAATTTCATTTAAAATCCGAGGCTTGCCGAAAGATTCCAAATGAAATTTCAAAGCGTGTAGAGCTCGATATTAATGTTTTTTTATGGATGTGAACAT
This sequence comes from Phoronis australis, assembly GCA_002633005.1. Classification (NCBI taxonomy): domain Eukaryota; kingdom Metazoa; phylum Phoronida; family Phoronidae; genus Phoronis; species Phoronis australis. Next base: position 699,065 of record NMRA01000197.1, on the reverse strand, counting down.
GCGATCACCCGGCCTAAATGACAAGAGGCTCGAATTTTTCAGAATGCGGACCTTTTACTAAAAACGGGCCTAAAAACGGCGTATGTTCAGAGCGTTGAATTGAGCATTCGACGAATTCCTGTCTCTTTAGTAGACTTTTGTCGTGTTTTCTCGATCTTTTTGTTTCTCTGGGGCGGACCTTTTTGCTCACTTCGTCAAATGGGGGCTCGTTCGAGCGCCCCCGAGCACAACCCCCTCGGTGCGTGCATTATGAAAACACCTTATTCTTAATTCCAATGTATTTCACCCCATCTTATAAATACTCTCACTCGACTAAACGAACAATCACCATGTCTTTCATCCACTCTTCGCCAAATGTGCCCATGTCTATCGAAGCTGCGTACGCTGTAGGATCTTAATCCGTCGGTAAACAACGTCGTTGCTGAGCAGTCCACCGATGGTTCTGACGAGTGCAGGGTCATCCTGTAACAGGTGTTGCATATTTGTCGAGAATGATTTTCGGGTCCTAAAGCAATGTTCCGGATCTGTCTTGTCCTAATCCATCATGTCTCTGGTTCTGAGAGAAGTGATTTGACTCAACCGGTCTTCGAGTCTCGTTGTGGCTTAAAGACGTCAAGTTGATTTTCAAGATGAAACGTGGACGATGGTACGGTAAGTTTTAAGAAGTTTCTTTTTTCAATTCGTAAGGACACATTTTGCTGAATTGAACCTTTTACAATCTGCTCGAAGTACGCCACCTGACACACTTTATCTTACTTGGCATTACATTAATGTAATCGGTCAAAGTTCAAAAATTCAACCAAATTTAACATTATACTTTCTATTTTACTGAAAAGACCGATTCAATTTGTTCCAAAATTCAGTTTTATTGCACTGAAACCCCAGCGTTACTGTACCGTCCTACTTGTGATACAGCAGCGGGAGTGATATACGTCACAGAACAATAAAATAGCCATTTCGTATATCAATATGTGTCTCTAAAATTCTTATCAACTTACTTTATGAATACGTCACATTCAAGGTTTTTTACTGTTTCTGAAGTTTTGAACCAGCAGAGCTTAAATCTGTCATATTTTGACGTAGTTCTTACACTATTCTTGGTGCATTTCTCTGACCGAGAAAGAAAAGTTCATAAGGAATGTATCAAAGTACCAGGATTTTTTGTGGCAGATTATATCATTTTTATTTTCTCAGTTTCTTGGAAACTACTAGCAAAAAGCAGATCGCAAATATTGCACGCAGTATGAGTAGTTAACTAAGTTCACTGTGCAGCAATTGTAATTCTTTCAAATACATGCAGTTTGGAACAACTATTGTACTAAAGGGAAAAACCAAACACCGAATGTCGTACATGTACAGAGCTTCTTTGTCCAGTCGAATGAAACAATCCCAAATAATGACTCAACTAAGTTCCCTAAGTCCACTGCGTATTTCTGTCGTTCTTTACTCACAGATGAAATCTTTTTTTCTACCCTTTCATCTTTATTATGAGATCGTCTTTGATTAATGGCAATTTCTAATAATATAACTCAAAACTCAAAGACCTGAGTTCAGTGAAAATAAATAGGGACTGTGTCCTTAGATTATTAGGAGCGTCATGACAAGAATTGTCGATGACACTTGGCTTACCTCAAAATGGATGGCGGCTTGGTAATTGGCCCAAGTATATTGCACACCCAGCAGAATTATTGAGGAACATCGTCTTGCAACATTAAACAAACGCTCTAGGTTGTCCAATTTTCAGAATTCAAAAAGCTAATCACGTGTGCTTTTCACGAACTATTTACAAACTTTCAAACCGAAATTTTTAAAATAATATGGTCGCCCCCAATGTGTTTATGATGTGTCTGATTATCTACAGAACGATAACATCAGCACCCTGAGGTGATTTTTTTAACCACAACAGCAACCTCTCTTTGATGTAAACCGGCAGCTCCTGAGGTGCGCAAACGTCGAGTTGCCCAATTTGGACCGGTTAGGGTGTCAACGAAGGACTCTTCTCATGGTTGCATGAAAACTCCTGTTATCGGTGAAATTGAGAATTAAACGCGAATCCATTTTCAATTTGTATCAAAGCTTAAAAATGACTTAGATATGAAACTGAAACAATCAGCGTTTTCACAAGCTCAAAATACGTGATGGATTTAAGGAAATTAGTCGATTTCCTCTCTGGTACTGATTCGTGCAAGAGGGCACTGATCTCTGTAGGTTACTTCTACATTTCCACACTTACACTTGACTTACAATATTTTTCTTCTCTGTTTGTTAATTTGACAGTGTAGACAGCATAAACACTCTCCAGGTCAACTCTCCACCAGGATTGTGGTCCATATATGGTGTGTGAACAGCTCTTACCACCCCTGTAACTGGTATTTTTGGATCCATCGACGGCACGTGATGACACACCTTCATGAGCCGTCCCGAACTGCAGAGTGGACTTGTGCAAGGCAATGTTTGTACTCACTGCAACAAACATGGCTAGTATTTGCAGTTAGCAGATACATGTAGTACTGCTCAAATACAACAAAATGGATATTTTATGTGTCACCTCGCAGTTGACAGATTAGAAAAATGAGATGCGAAAAAATATATATATACCAGTGTACCAAACAAAACAGTTGAATAATTACAACACACAGATTTCGGCAGAACTTGTTATGCTATATTTTACAGAAATTAGAAGAAGCGCGAAATCGAACCAACTTCCTATCAAAGAGCATCCGGAACCCTCTGCCACTAAGACAAATCCCATGCATTAAATAGCAGACTATTTTAAGCGTAGTTAAATGGTAAAGACAACGGCCTTGGTTTAAATGAAAAGCGGACAGAAAATTACTACAAACGTCGATTTTGTAATAGTATGATTTATGCAATATTCTCCAAAACACTTTAGAATCCTTTTTAAAATGTTTCACTTTTGCATTACTGTCTATCAAAAATAGGACTTTTATGCTTTTCATGAAACGGAAATCTAACGAAAAGCCGATATTTCAGAAAACCGTAATAACAATTTTCAGATTTAATTTGAAAATTGACTGTTTATCTTAATCATTTATTAATAAAACCAACAACGATTTTAAGTCGACTTGACATGCTTCGGTGTCATTTATTCAAACACCATCATCAGAAGAGAGAATACAGTGGCCACCCAGATAGGCCCAGCAGCAAGTAATGAACCACAGATACAGTCAGTTACAGGAAGTGACAATGAACTAGACCAACAATGACAACCTGTGGTGTGCCAGTTGCCTACTGAGATTGGGCTTGCACCAACTGATGTGTAAAGCCTCCTGTGTTGTTAATGCCTGGTCTATTATTGCAAAGTCTTGGAAGAGCACTGCTGATAACAATGATAGTTGCTCTGTAGATGAGTATTTACATATGAACGTCTGTCGGAATTTAGATGTTCCTTGGTCCTGGTTTTCAATATGCGAGCAGTTTCACCTATATAACTGGATCGAGCCACATCCAGCTCAGATAAATTTGTACACTACCCTGGACATTAGATCCATACGAATTTTGTCCCCAGGGTTAAATAAATTCGACAGCTTTAGAGAGTTGAATGTTAATACAACTCTTAAGTCTACACAGTAATCATTCACCAATTTGTTGAGTTTTTTTGTTGAGCAATCTTGACGTAAAACCCAACAAACGGTATATATTCGTTTACCCAATACATCACCTCATGATGTTCTTGCCACCAGGAAAAGACTTCTCAGGACCGCAATCACAAAAAGGGGAAAGAAGCAAGGACTATACGGCGAGATAAGAACAAACTATTGGAAACACTAAATAAATGGCAACCAACGACATGTGTGTTCGGAACCGACGTATTTCCCGTAATTTTGAAAAGGCAAGAAACAGAACCATCAAATTGCACACTGTATTCTAGCTTCTGATGATAACGAAACATGTCAAGTCGACTTAAAACAGTTGTTGTTTTTACTAATATATGCTGCTACTTGCTATCATGGAGATCTATGTGATAGTGGTGTATTTTATATATTTTAGAAATTATTAACGTTTCTAAAAAAATTAATGTTATCAGGATTTGAACCATGGTGCTCTGGCTTGGTTGTCTGGAACTGCTGATTTGTTAGGACATTGTTTCTGGTGGTAATTTCAAATAGTAAATGTGTAAGGTAACTAGTTCAAACCGGTTCTGTATTCACTCCAAGAGAGGTATTTAGCCTGACCTCAGTGATTTTGGCGGCATTATTGTTTCTGCAGTGCATGGGAAAGGTTGTGTATTGGAGGTGCTGTTTGCCATGACAGGTAAGAGCTGTAATTTTGATACTTTTGAGATTGTTAGTATTTATATAAGAAACTTGTCATTATGGTGTATAAATGAACAAACTATTGGAAACACTAAATAAATCAATCATAACCCTCGACATGTGTATTTTTATACTTTATTTCTCAAAACAAAGCAAATGCATCAACTGCAATGTGTGCTGCAGCCAAAACATCATACACACGTACGCACGCACGCACGCACGCACGCATGCACACATCATCTAATTTTTAAAATCATGGTTGTTGTAGATAAGTAGTAGGGTTTTATCAAAAAAGTTTGATGAGGCTAAATTTTTCTTAGCACACAGTAATTATAAAGGTAGCTATTGACTTCTGTTTTAACTGGGGTTCGTCTCTTTTCTAGAGCATTACTAAATAAAAATAACAAAAAATAAATAAAGCCTTCGAACCATCTTTAGTAAGATTAAATCGTGTTGTGCAGTTGAGAAGAATAGGAATTTCCGAATCTCGTACCACACAATCACATTCCACAAACATAATGATTGAAAGCTGCACACAGACTAATCGCACTTTTTAGAACACTTTTTGTATCAACCTTTCTATGTATATAACTATTTCAAAGTTCTTAAGAAAGGAAGCAACACGAGCTTGTGTGGAAGAACGTAAACTTAACTTTGTTGTCTAGGATAAATATCAACCAAGCTGTATTCTGTATCTGGAGGAGAAACAATTTTGAAAAGCAAAATGTTTCTAGGAAACTAGTAGTTATTCACTTTAACTGGAAAGATAAAAGCATGAAAATTTTGAGACATCCAGTTGAGAAAACAGATAAAATTTGAGTCTAATGCTGGAATAAAAATTTAAAAAATTACAAGAAATTAGCGACGTTGCGACCGCATCTCATAGTCTATGATCTCACGGACTTCAGCTTGACTTGGGACGTTATCGTTATTCTGGCCAATTAGTTGCGTTTTGACCAGACGGCGTGGCATTGACGTCAGAACACCATCCCATACGTGTGACAAATCAAATCTTAAACCCCCTTTTTTACTGGTGCTCATGGAGAGCTTCTTTTACACCCCTTCTGAACCAGTCTTCCTCAACGTCTAGGATAGTGACATCATCAGTATTGAAATCATGTCCTGTGGCGCATTGGTGGCTAAAAATACCCGAATCATAAGTGTCTCCGTAACTAGGACGACGATGTTATGACGTACGCATTTTTATGGACTGTTTCGTTCCACCTATGTAACTGTCTGAGCACTGGGTTTTTGCATTGTTCTCCTCAACTGTTTAGTAAGTATTGTTTTTAAATGTTTTACATTAACATAAGGAGTTATCAAATGGAATTTTGACTAGACTGAAACACTCGTGATATTCTAAAACCATTCTATTGTGATGTTTCCACTTATTTTTGTGTTACTGCTGGATGAACCTGGCATTAATGAAAGATATTCGCAATTCATTTTGAAGCATCAAAAACAGTTACAGAAAGGTATGAGAAACTTTCTATGATTAAATGTGGAGGTAAACATACACAACACAACACGGATCTTTAGATCCTAATCCTAATTTACTAAATAATGAAAACGGTACAAGTGGAGGTATAAATAATTTGGAAGAAATACTTGCGAGATACACTTCAAGGAATGATTAAAACTAGATCCCATACAGTCACTCTTTCATCCGACAGGTTGATTCCTAATGTCACCTGGTTAAGTGTTGTTTTGTCATTAAGTGTCCCTGACATATTCACTCTTCCTAGTAACAAAGTACTGACAGATGACCAGTCCTTATTATTAGAACAAGAGATCACAGAAGATGAACTCTATGAAGCCTTAAAACAATCCCAAAATAATAAAACACCAGGCAATGACGGTTTAGGATATGAATTTTATAAAACATTTTGGGATGCTATTAAACTGTTCCTTTTGGAATGTATAAATTATAGTTTTAAAACAAAAAAAAAATCTGGAAAATTGGCGACCAATTTCGTTATTAAATTGCGATTACAAATTATTTACAAAGGTTATTGCCAATCGACTAAATAAGTACATTCATAAGCTTATTCATCCAGACCAAACGGCTGTTTCAAAACGATTTATTGGTCAAAATATTAGATTAATACAGGACATAATATCGTATTATACAAATAAAAATCTCAATGGACAAATTATATTCTTAGATTTTAAGAAAGCGTATGACAGTTTAAATTGGTCCTTTCTTCAGAAAACCCTTCGGGCCTTTCAATTTGGTCCCAAATTTATTCACCGTATAAAAACAATATATAACGATATTGTGTCTTGTGTTCAAAACAACGGATTTACATGTGGTTATTTTAATGTTAAGAGAGGTCTTCGTCAAGGGGATCCCTTAAGTAGTCAATTGTTTATACTGTGTGTGGAGCTCATGAGCCATTACATTAGAAATAACCCCTTAATCAAAGGATTGTGTATTGATGGGCATGAAGTAAAAATAGCCCAGTATGCTGATGATACAATTTTATTTATTCAGGATGAAGTTTCAGGAACAGAATGCTTTAAATTTCTTACAAGATTTGGTGACGTGTCTGGTCTTAAACTAAATAAGCGAAAATGCGAAGGAATGTTTTTAGGCCACCAGTCTGAACTTAAGAAAATGTATGATATAAATTGGCCAAAAAGAAATATTAAATGTCTGGGCGTTTACTTCGGTAAATATGAAAAAGAAAAAAATGAGCAAAATTTTGAAGAAAAAATTTCGAAACTTAGGAAAGTTCTAAATATTTGGAAAACAAGAAAATTAACAATTAAGGGAAGAATTGTCATAACTAAAGCTTTTGCGCTACCCAAATTGATTCACGTTATATCTGTCCTTGGATTGACAAGGGATTTGTGCAAACGAATAGATAAAATTTTAAATGATTTTATTTGGGCAGGGAAACCACCTAAAATAAAGAAAAGCGTTGCAATGGCTTCTCATGAAGATGGTGGTTTAAAATTTCCTGACATGACCCTTATAAAGGAAGGCCTTTTAGTCAACTGGGTTAAAAGACTTCAGTCTCCTGAACGTGGAAGTTGGAAGTTTTATCCACAATATATCCTCAAGAATTATGGTGGTGAACTGTTGTGGTCATGTAATTTTAAAGTAAGCAAACTATGTAGAACAGTAAATGATGTTTTTTATAGAGAGGTTTTGTCGGTGAGTGAACAGTTGAATCATAATGCTTTCAAAGATGTACCTGTTTGTGATCAGATTATATGGCATAACAGAGAGATAACACTTAATAATAAGTCACTATATTATAAAGAGTTTGCTAAGAATGGGCTATGTTTCATCAATGACTTTCTTGATGCTGAAAATAAGCTTTTATCGTGGGAGGTGCTCAAGGCAAAATATAAATTGGTAAATTCTCAAATTCTGAGTTTTAATTCAATATGTATTGTTTTATCTAGAAAAATTGATCAAGGTCATCAGCGATTGGTTGGCTGCAACAATAAAATTTGCTTAGATTATAATAAAATTCCAAAAGAAAAAATCAAGAGTATTTTGATACAAAAGTATTGCAAAAAACCAGACAATTATGAAAAATTGTTGCAGCATTACTCCAAACAAGATATCCGAAAAATTTATTCCTTGCCTTTTACACTTCCCCTCGAACCATGCATTAAATCTTTTAAGTATATGTTGTTACATAACAGAGTGTATACTAACTCTTTGTTATATAAGATGAAGATTGTTAATTCAGATAAATGTCCCTATTGTAATCTAGTACAGAGTACTGAACACATGTTTTACCTTTGTGATGTAGTGCAAAGATTGTTGATTAATGTTCAGGATATTTTGACATCTTCCCTTAAGGAAGACGTCAGAATAACCAAAAATGAAATCATGTTTTGCCATTTAGGTTCTGAATTCTCCCTGTTGATTAATTATGTTATCACTATCGCCCAATATTTTATTTATTTACGTAGCCAACAGCACTTGCATCCAGATTGGTCTGCCCTTAAAATATTCATGTCAAAATATATTAAAATTTCAATAGTTAATTTTCAAAAACAAAAAGAACCGGACAATATTAATATTAAAATGTGGGAGAGCCTCAGTGCTGCCATGCAATGAATCTGTAATATCTGTAATATACTTAACTCATATATTGTTTAGTAGTATTATCATGAAATGATGAAGTGTGTGAATGAGTGTGCGAGTGTGTGAGTGAAAGTCCTTGCCCCTTTTCCTTGTTCACCCTTTCACCCTTTAAAAATTATTAATGTATATTATTGAAGAATAAAATTATGGAAAAAAAAATTAAGTGTCCATAACTTCTTTTCAAAACAATTGATGAACACGTTGTGCACCCGTAACCAAAAAAGTCAGGACACAGGTGACTGGGAATGTAGACGTGTTTTTTGAATGAAACACTGCACGAAATCAAACGTGAGTTCGACAGCTGTCTGTATGCACTAGTTAACTCCACGCAGTGCTAATTAGTTCAATTGGTTTAGATGTACTTCAAACTTAAAAAAAACAAAGTTCCGGTCGTTGAAGCAACCAAATGCATTCGATCCCTTTTTATCATGTGGAAGTGGCAAACGCTAAATCTCGGTGCTAAAAACAAAACAGCTGAAAGGTTTGACTCCTGAACATCATCCAATGGTTTTAAAGATGGGGCTGCATGGAGCTTCAATTTCCGTATATGATGAGCCAGGCCACATCAATTTTAGGCCGACGTGTATTTAAGTTAGAACAAGCATAACTATTAAAATCTTAACACGGTGATCCTGTTCAAGGCGAGACAACACCATTTTTATGTGCTTACCTGCAGCAGACAAATCAGGTAGGAAAAGAACTAGAAAATAAAACTGCCAGGCCATGTTGAGCCGAGATGTTGTTGGATGAGGTCAAGTCGAAAGGGGCACCGCATATTGTTTCCTGGTAGGCAAGGGTGTAACGGCCTCTGGTCCAAACCGTGAATATTTGTGTTCAGAGTGATTATGTGAAGAACGTCACACATAAATCCATTGATAGATTTCATTGCATCTCCAAGTGACCCACACTTTAAAATAAAGGTAAAAACAATCACTCAGTAAACAGGTCGCCCCTTTGTAAATGAACTCGCTCCCACGTTTTCTAAAGGAAAATGTCTTGCACAAACAAATGCCTTTTCATAGCTTTATTCAATGGTGACCCAGGCACTATTGTTTGATCATTCAAATCAAACACTATAAAGGGTCAAAGCGGTGAACCCTTCTCCATTTGCTTGAAACCAGTTTCTCTAGTCAGACGTTTTCCATTGGATCATTCACGTACATGTACCTCATTCAGTTCTTTGCAGGCTAATACCCGTGTAAAGAGATTACATAGCTTGTATTTTCGACTCTGAATAAAGGTTGCTTAAGCTTCGGTTCAGTGAACCCATTTTGTATAATTTTTAACAGAAACAATTCAGCACAGGAATGAGGAGTATATTTCACGGCTGTTATTAAAAATGTAAAACAGGTAAACTGCGGGTTCTCTTGATTTACACGCATCGTCACTTCAAGCCGGTATCCAGCATGTGACTTGGGAGCGAAGCTAAAGGAAGCGAACCAAACCCGGACTTCAACCATCGATTTTAACTACTACCCTCGTCACAGGAAAAAGTCCCATAGATGTGCATATACTTCACGCAAAGTTAGGATGATTTTTATTATAATGCATTCATTGTCAAAAATTATCTTTCTTTGGAAATGAACAAAAAGGAAAATATTCATTTTTGTGTATTTAGCTAGTGGCAGTGTTCAAAGTAATCTGTGGCGTCTTGGCTCTCATTTTAAGTGGGAGACTCCTCTAAAAGCTAAATATACGTGAAACGTATGTTGACGCATTTGACAGTCTTTGAACACAGGATCTCACACATTTTTGAGTCACAATGCAGGATACAGTGACAAAAGTGAAGTAAACTGGAATGAAATGACGTTAAACCTCTGTGTATAATGATGCATGAATATGCCTTGGTAGACAACATTGGACAACCGAACACCTGATTGACTGGCTATATAATACCACCAATACCACCACTTCTCTCAAAATATTAGACGTACTAATTTCTTTAGGGTTATGTCAAACTCCAGAAAAATGGTTAGTTAAACTGCATCTCGGAATTGGCATTTATGTCAAATTTTCAATCATCATGCTTTGAGCACCTTTATCCAAAACGCGCTTATAAGATTGTTTTTAAAATGTTCCAGTTTTGTATGAGAAACTATCAAATCTTAATACTTTTTTATGAAAAAAATAACAGATGAAAAATGCCGAAGCGATAACTTCAAAAACTGTAAACCGGTTTTTGAAATTTCATTTTGAATTTTTAAATCAAACAGTTTTGTCACTGTATGGATACCGTTGTTTAGCTGTGATAGATACTGTTTGACTGTCAAAATGTGATAATAAATTCATGTTGCTTGCCGGTTAAAGTAGCTTACTGTCTGCAATTTGGTACCCCGTTAACTTCGTCAAGTCTGCGTACTCCTCATACATTGTGCTGTCTGTGGACAATGGGTTCAAATTCTTCCACAAAGTAAACATACACCTGTTGTAAATGGCTAAAAGCACTTCCCATCTTGTTGTTGCGTTCGGACACGTCGGATTGATTCAAAATAGTTGTCCAAAAATTTGCCCTTTTGCTGGATTTCAAGGGGACCCATCTGATAGCAGTGTATCGGACAGCTGTGTACCTACTGGGTGCCGAGGGTCCGTTTAAGGCGCGTGCCCATCAAACGGCACGCGCTTTCCTTGTAACTGAAGATAACCAAGGAGCTGCCAAAATCGTAGGTTTGCCCGGATTTCTATAACTGACAAACTTTCCATCGTACCACTAACAAACATTCATTTACACCGAAAATTATTTTTAGCAAAATAGTATTATGCTAGTAATTCAAGAGCATAGGTACAGGTAATATGATTACAACTCGGCTTGCTAAGGCGGACCCGAAATAAGGGAGGGGGTGCGTTCCCACCCGTCGCACCCGCCTCGGTATGCGTATGTAGTCGGTGATCATACGAATTGACTAATGCTGGTGAATTGATGTTGTTTCAATCATAACTAAAACAAATGATTTTGTTGTTTTATATCTCAAAGCAAAGTTGGTTACTCCAAGAACTCTATTCCATCCCGTTTACTACGTAAGTCAACACTGCGTGTATTACCAGTCACCAGCCGACTATGAGCGACGTGTTTTGTGAAAATGATCCCATACAGCGATAATAATCCCAAACACGTTTTATTAGGACGTAAAACCAACACTATTATTGCGCTGGTGATATACTTGTTGATTCTTCGTTATTCGACCTGAACACAAACGGTGATGTATCGAAGGTATTCTGTTGCAAAGATTGTGACATTTTTTTGTAATTGCAGGCGGTCTGGTGCACGTAGTACCCGACGTGCACAGGCCGCGCATTGCACTGATCACGTGGAATTATTTTTGTGCTTTATTAATATGTAATTAATAACCGAGCTGAGGAGCTTAACACCTGACTCAAGGGTCTAGCAGAGTAGGCCAGTGGGACTCGAACTCACAACCCTATGTAAAAAAGGCGGCACCTATCACACTAGGCCACACCGGGTCCTCGACAATTTATGGTTATCGGCATGAAAGCGATTACATTCGTCAAACTTTGTCATTTGATAAAAAGGCATAGTTGGTTCTAGTCCGTTTTTACTTTTCCGGGAAACGAGTCGAAGGTAAGTTACTATCCACTTCCTTACATTTTCAAAGAAGAACACGCGCGCACCCGGCCTAAAAATGAATTTTTGAGAAAATGGGTCTTGTACTAAGGTTCACGGATTACGTTCAGAGCTACGAATTGGGCATTCAATGAATTTTGGTACTTCCTGAACTTTTGTATGTATTCTACTTTTTCCTGTGTTTTTTTCTCTGAGGGGGAACCAGCCCCGCCTGGATGTGGGCATGAAGAATACTAACACCTGAGACGAGCAAAAATTATGGGTTATATTTTCACTCATCGCTTGACAAATCATGGAGTACAACACTTTGCATGCCCTTTCGTACGGGTCTTTGCGGAGCTTTTCAGAAAGAGAAAGAAAAAGAAAACGAGGCGTCGCCTGAATTTGATGCTGGTTGGCAATTTTGGTAATCGGTGAGCGAGTGTCTTAGAATGACTAAGGAGAACAAGCCAGAAAAAAAATTGCTTTTTGGCCTCAATTTTCATTGGATGACAAAATGGAACAAATCACCAACGTTTCAACGATCTAGCGCCGAATGTTAACAAACCACTTAAATGTCCGGACAAGCCTTGTCAACTGTTACAATATGACAACATTAGGACGAATACCCAGAATGAATGTAACATTTGCTAACATTCTGGTACACGAATAAAATTTCTATTCGTGCAATACGCGAACATGTGTGTTTGACCCGGTGCAAAAATCTAAACATTCCTCAAGTAATATGTAGAAAATTAAGTCGATTACTGGACTTACGGATTGAGTTGACTATGGTGCCATATTATTACTCAACTGAATGACTGAAAGTATTCATCGCATTATTCCTCAAGTAACATATCCACGGGTGAGAAACAACATGACCGCCGGTCCTCATAAATCGGACCGCCTTACCCAAAACAGGACCTCCGGGGATCAAATGGGACCGTCGCACCAGAAAATGGGACTGACGCACCTAAAAACATGACCGCCCCACCAGAAAACAGTACCGCCGGGGACTGAACATGACCGCCGGGGATTGAACCGCATATTGTCCGGCGGTCATGTTCAGTCCCCTACGGTCCTGTTTTGTGGTGGGGCGGTCATGTTTTTAGGTGCGTCAGTCCCATTTTCTGGTGCGACGGTCCCATTTGATCCCCGGAGGTCCTGTTTTGGGTGAGTCAGTCCGATTTTGAGGACCGGCGGTCATGTTGTTTCTCACCCGTGATACCGACATAACATTTTGTAGCATTGTGAGACCAATAAAGCAACTCTGGCTACAGTTACTTCGTAAGCCAATCCTCGTAAGCCAATCCTAGCGTGTACTATTTCCTTAGATCCGGGCAGTCTCCACATGTAACCACATGCCTGGTACTTTCAGACGAACTAAAAATAACAACTAGTAGGCCTAATACAAGTAATGGGCATCAAAACAATGTCAAAGAAGCTGCCATTGCTGTCTGTGATAACTTCTTCCCTTTCTCGTCTTTTTATCAAAATATTCATCACATGCAGAACTGTCAGTAACATGTACTACTGAGCATGCAAAATCATGTCGAAAGGGACACATAAACAACACGTGGGGAGGGAATATAATTAGAAATTTACAAGTCGGAGGAGATAACTACTCAATTTTCCGGCCATGCAGGGTCTTGCAAAGAGTGTAGGTTTAGAATGATTATTGCCAAATATCAACGTGTTTGCTTAAAACTTTCCTCCCATGTCGCTTGAGGTTTGATGTTTGCTCTGTTCAAGCCTATGTAAAGGATTATCCGGATTTAGTCAATATTTAAGTTTGTGGTGAAATTCACTTTGGCCTGCGGCCAAGACTATTCAGAAGTTACTAATCACCATGTACTCATTTGCACTCCGTTGAGATGAGTTTAGCCATAGATTATAGTACATAGACCGCCAACTCCGTATACTTTCAATGGACAAAATCTGTGAGCTTACGCACAAGCCCTTACGTCATTATTCACTGGCGACACCTGGCTAAATTTTCAGGAGCAATTTCCGGCAAGTAATAATACAATACGTTTATTTGTATTGAAGGCCTCAGGCCCAAAGTACAATAAACAAAACAATTAATCAGGCACATTTGCACAAGCAGTCAACCCATTTAAGAGTTGTTCTCGTCTTTTAAGGGCAAAATACACATATTTAACAGCAGATATATCTGGATTAGCGAGCAGGCGTATACAGGCGACACTTGGCTAAATTTTCTGGTGCAATTTCCGGCAAGTACGTCGTCTGCTAATCATGGTCGGCTACTGTGTTGTTCGGCCACACACGCGAAATGCAAAGGAATTAGCTTCCATACCATCCGAAGACCCCATAATCGGCTGTGGGAAGAAAACCTTACTTCTTCTGTCAACGTGAATGGCAGTTGTTTCAGCAATAATACTATACATTTGTTCAAGGCACTTTGATGATGAGTGTTTTTAAGAGACTCTACTACTTAATATTAATCCTGTCTTCACAAATCCATTTTTGTTTTCTCCGTTTTGATGAAAACTATCTGGTAAACTTTTTGACGAAAATTATCTGCTAAATTTCTTCCAAAGGTAGTGACTCATAAACTCCTGTCCTTACGAGGAAGTTCAGCCATAGTCTAGTGAGCGAATTAACCCAATTACTCTTCGCTGGCCCTGATCAGACGGTTGGTCTCTGCAGGATTTGGATCAGCGATTTCAAAAAATACACATTCGTGTACAAATAAATAGAATGCTGGTAAAACCTTTAACATCAATACAGATTACATTAATACTTCAAAAATAACCACCCGGACCAGTCAAAATCTATCTCGCAATTCAACAGCAGATTACACACTCATTTCATGTCGAATATATGCCGCACAAAATCTCTCGACTGCAGTCTATGAAAATGCAACCAACTTCTTTGAAAACATGGAACAGGAACATCAGCAGGGTGTAAAGGTTATTTTTATTCTTCAATGTTAATTTTTTTGTAAGCGGACATATTTTTTTTAAATTTCCGCCTTAAGTCCTAACATTTCTAAACTTAAGCCTTTCAAACGAACGTTTATGACGAAAACAAAATTCTTCATCCAGTTTTGTAAAATCCTATGCCACCTGTAGGGTACATAATGAGCCAATCCCACTCCTAATGTAACAAAAGGGTCCCGCGCATAAAGGATACCAAGCATTGCCCTTCTGAAATATTACCGTATGCGCCCTAATAAGCGGCCAGGGAGCTTAGAAAAATCCGCTTCAGGAAGGGGGCGCCCAAAAGTGGTTGAAACCCGGTCTCCGAAACAGGTGAAATCGTAAGCTAGAATTCATCAAAGTTACGCTCTGTGACGCATCTGTAACCAATGAACAGAGTTTCTACAAAATTGCAGTGCATTGCTATCAAACTTTGTTGTCAACTTACGAGCATTTTTCAGAAAATACCGCTGCCAAAATTGCCGTGAATCAGGTTTCAAGCTCCTCAGCTTGGTTTAACTATATATTAATAAACCATAAAAATGGTTCCAAGTGATCAGTGCAATGCCTGGGCACGTCTAATAAATGTGTATCATGCAGCTCCTGATTTAAACAAAGGTCTGTTTTTTAATTTTGGTCCGGTATAAATAACGCCACAGACCTGGAAATCCAGCGAAACACTTCTACCTTACAAATCTGACAATCCCTTGTCTCAGAAAATTTGAGCACCCGGCCAAAGATACTAATGATGAAATTCTGGTGATGATAATCACCCACTTTGTTTATTTTCTTCACCTCAATTTGAAATACTTGGTAAAATGAAGCCCATTCGAGTAAGCATCATGTGGGTCCCAATGCCAACCCAATATATGATAGAACCCAACAAGCTCAAGTTGCAGTCAAATCAGGATGGGCATAAATAAGGAAATTTACTGTATCATCAGATTGGCCAAATCAGAATAAGAATAGGATACAAAGTGTTGCTACAGTGCACACGTGCACGATACTTGGTATATTATTTTCCCTCCGTAAATGCATGAACCAATCAGATCACCAATGGCGCAAAGTTTTCGAAAACAGCTTGATTTTTTAGGGAGTCCTGTTTTACTGTTCTATTTATTTTCAAAACGTTATTGTGTTACATTTAGTTTATTTTCTGTTCAACTCAATGAAGACACCTAATATGTATGCATTCAACACAATTAATGCATTGTAAAAACCAAAAGTTTTGCTCTATCAACGTTAGACAAAATCAGTACAGTAAAACACCTCTTTCTTAAAAAAATGGGTTAAAAGTTAGAAACAAAGGACACAAGTTTCCATCACTTGTAACGTCGATTTTCGACATAGATGTTGGGGAGGAACAACAGTCTGGCGACAGCAACACGTAATCACACGAAGGCGATGATTTTCAAAATTTGATTCGTTTTCGTAGTATGTCTTTTTTCCCTATGGTTCAGGGCTACTTCTGAATCTAGGAACAAGAACTGAAAAAGCAGGGTTCTTGATAACGTTGGAGAACCATTTCACGCTATAGCTACAACCAACGGCCCTTTTAAGGGTCACTCAACAATTCCCAGAAGAACTGCTCACTTGAGAATGTTGATTGATAAACATGCTTTCGTAGTTTTCTCAGTAGGCCTATGTGAACCATAAATCAAAAACTGTCGGATAACTATGCTGCTATTGGGCAAGCAGACGACATAATCAGTCGGCACCGAAGTTTGACTTTTGTAATTAATTACCAGTAGCATTGCCAAAAGTACTCACAATACCAACACTTCTACTATTGAAAGACTTTGAAAAGCGTTTTAATGCCGAAATTAATATGTTTTCGTTGTTTTGGACAGTAAAGTAGATGCAAGTATTTCTCGTCAAAATGCACTAACCGGAAACTGCACCAGAGAGGTCAGGAGAGTTTAGCTCATCACGTAATATGCCGGAGTTGAGAATCTGCTGTCTATAATCTATGGTTTAGCTCACAGTCAGCAAGAAATATTGTTATATACTGTATCCATTTACCTATCCGCAATGATTTTGAGAATGTTTCCGAAAACGTTGGATATCGAGCACTGGTCTCAAGACGTTGTTTCGTTTTTAATGCTTGAACAAAGACCCGATTTGTTAACTCTGTTGGATGTTTTGCAATTGCTATTATATGAGATGGTGGACATATTCACTTTTGTTTCACATTTTGTGGCCTGATAAAATAAACGGGACCAGATGTAAAATTATAATAATCACCTCCAAAGATCGATGATATAAGCACGTTGTCCTTCACCTTATTTTAATATGAATGGATTTAATACATAAACATCAATTGGCAAAGGTGCATAAAAAGGTGAATAAAAAGCGTTTGACAGTCTGCTTAGACAATGTTTGCGCATATTCCTGGGCGGAATAGCCATGGGTGACTGCTTCGTTACCCATGTGCTCCATCTATACCAGTCTCACACTGCAGGATTTCAATTCCGGACCTAGGCTCCGGCTACCGATGATGTATTGTGTAGGTAAAAAAATAAACATGTACATATGAGTCTACAAATTGGCCCCGGAGCACTTTTAATTCTATTATATTCTGATGTCGCCGGAAGTGGTGTCACTGACTCTTACGGCGACGTATGCCATACTGGCCTGTGTCCACTGAAATACTATTATAGGCTTAAAGGCGAAAGCCACCCGATTTAATTAGACCTTTTTACCGTCTTAATCGGTCTATATCCACATCTCCACGTATACGGTCGATCTTACCGCACAGAGAGGTGTCGCATTAACCTCCGGCGAGTAAGGTGAGTTAACAATGCAGCGCCGTCAGTGGTTCTTCTGTAGAGTAATGGCCGCTATGGTGTGGCTATCGTTCCGCGCTTGTGCGAACTATGAAATTGCAATGAAAGCGGTATACCGTTTTTCGATTTCCTCGAGAGCCCAAAATGCTTCGGAAGTGGCTCGCGGCCGCAGTGAACAATGAAAAGTACACCATTAAAACCTAATATGACGCCTTGAAACATCTCAGTTCCGTGTCTGTGGCCGGCATTTCGTCGACCAGGTGTTTCACTTGCGGCATTTTGTGGCAGCAAACGCAAGAGTCAATCCTCTTCATTATCCTGCATGCCATATACGTGTACTTGGACACTAGCCTCATTGCATGCAAACACATTCCAGGACCGTCATTTGAATAATTAGTCGAGGGGGAATCATAGATACAAAAACAACTTTAACTGAGGCATCGCCTATTAGCCCAAGGTAACTAGACACGTCAGTCGCTGCTACACACCCGGCCCTATGACGAAGGTCCCCAAATGTGAACAGCAACACAACACAGAGTGCTTATCATCGTGATTGGCTTCAGAGAGTACACCAAAATGCACATTCCAGTAGACAATTTAAGTAGGAATATAATATATAACGTGCAGGGCCGCATATCACCGTTCATGCACAAAAGCAGCAGTGACAGCCACGGGCGCGGCCGTGACCAACCGTCTATTACCAGTGATCGCTAGCGGCAGTTTAGACTTAAAGCCACAGGAGCAACTAAGAGATCTGTGAAATATCCAGGAATTAAATTAAATGCTCTTATGGAAAAGCGTGATGGAAAATGGACTACTGTATTTCTTGGGGGTGATAACTTCAGCATTGGGGAATGTTTAAGGCAACGTGCGTGATTTTGCAAGGAAGAGCCCCTAGCATAGACAGATATATCTGTCTATTCGGCAATCTGTGTCATGCCCTTGACAAAGAGTGTGCAGCTCGAAACGTCTGAAATATTGTAATATATTTTAGGAGCGACGGTCGCCGTTTTACTATGGGCGGCGCATCACTGAAAAATGTGGGGGCTTAATCCCCCAGCCCAACCGTGGTGCGCCGCCCACAGACCATGGGCCGCACAACACTGAAAAAAGTGGGACCTATAGTCCCCCAGCCCCCTATGGGGCGCCACCCATGTTTACTGTGTGCAAATTTGTTAATCACTTCATTTACAACAAAACGTATTGTCTACAAGGTGGCCAGACTCAGTTGACAAGGCACTGTGATGTAGAATGAGCAACTCTAAACTTGTCACCGTTGTCCTGAATGGTAAGCAGCTGTCAGCACTCGCGATAGAGAGTGATAGTGTGTTATCATGAGGTTGGACATTGCCAGTTGATGACAGTTTCAGTCCTTATTGAAGAATGAGCTGCTCGAAGCAATACAACTGAAGAGCTGATGGACTGTTATTTCATCCTCCTGTTACAACAAACTAATTTTTTGTTAGATTTTTATTACAGCCAACACTCACAGATAAGCCACACATTGAACCACATTTGTACTCTGGATAAGTGATGAATAGGCAAAAGTGGCGATCCAGATATTTCTTGAAGAGGTGCCACTGGCTTGCTACAGAAATATCACCAATACTGGAAATCCGTTGGACTGGATCGTATCGACATATCTGATGTTCGACGGATTAAATTTAATGACTGTTCACAGCATTTCATCAAGTGGAGACTGCTTGGAACACTCAATCGCATAATCAAGATAAAGGGAACTCACACACTACAGATGTAACACTGGATCCAAGGACGGCGCCAGCAAAAGGAAAAACGAGATCGCAGACTGATTAGCTTTTAGATTCTATGTCTCATTAAATTGTGAATATGCAAAGGAAGTATTAGTACACAAACAACTCTGAGTTTTCCTGTCTGCGGAAACCATCCGGGAACCAGTTACCAGTGCATTATTGCAAAGTCTCATTTTGCGAGGCATATGTCATTGTTATCATATTAAAGCAAGGCACGGTTTTATTATCTATTCAATTCATTATCAAAAAACGATTGGGTAATATTTGGAATTAATAGGGTTTTCCATCGTTGGGGCGTACCGGGAAATGTAGGACAGGAAGAATATGGGGACGAGAAAACATTGGTTGAGGAACTTAGGGACGGACAATATGTACATGTAGGGTACGGGGAACATCGGGTCAATCCCGTGATAGGAAAGAAACTGTAAATGGTAACCCTACGTTTTAGCCTACTAAATTTAACAGCAACTTAAGTGAACCAGGAACTGGTTCTAATCATTTCAAGTTTATGTAAATGGCTAAAATGTAAGCCTCAGATGATTGTTCAAGTGAACCAGAAGATCATGAGTGAAATGCCTAATTGCCACCAAAAACAACGTACGTGTATTTTATATCAATTTAGACCAAGTAGCTTCACTTAATAACAGCAAGTTCAGTTCTTATACCTGACGGTAAGCGTTGGTGCTGAAATCAACCAATGACGCCACAGGTTCTAAGACAATCTGCTCAGCAGTTCACAAGACGCTTACTGGTGTCTGCTTTTAGCTTGAATTCATCATTT
Source organism: Phoronis australis (assembly GCA_002633005.1). NCBI lineage: Eukaryota > Metazoa > Phoronida > Phoronidae > Phoronis > Phoronis australis. The sequence goes on along the minus strand of NMRA01000197.1, from coordinate 678,840 downwards.
AACATTAATAAAGTAATCTAAATCCAATACATTGCGCAGTTACATATACATTAAATAATGAGGTAACAAGGTCACACCTAGGCCTAATCAGGCTACGACAAAATTAATCTTACACCGGCCTCCACTCCCGCTCAGACATGCTCTTGAGCCTGTAGAGCAGCAATGCAGATGGAAAAGAGCCCAGCATAAATAAATATCATAAATAACTTTTTTAACTGAAATTCATAGCCATTTGCATCAAATACGATGCTTATTTGTAAAGCTTTATTTGTTGATGTTCGAAGCAACTGACCGCATGCTGTAGACTACCGCTGCAACACCCAAACACAGCACAGTGTTGCAGCATTGTACAAGCAATTTCCATGCTCACTTGGAACTCGACTGTTTCAATGTGGCGGCAATTTTGGCGTGTCCTGATTACTAACCAATGAGACATCTAGTGATATATATGTCTGATGATGACATTATGACTCACAATTCTTGTATGTACCTAAAGGATGCTCACTCTACCGCAGCACCATCTGGTGATAGCTTTTCAAATTACTATACTAACTTCTGTCAAAGTTAGATATTTTTTTTTCATTTGAAATTGCTAGAACGAGTTTCCTTTAGACGGAGACAAAACGCGTCTGTGAAAGCGCTAATTTAAAATTAATACATGTAGGTCTCTAACCAATTTGGAAATCTGAGACGCATACATGTACATGTACTAGCTGTCTCCTTGACTCAAAACCTGAAGTGCTGCTGCCAGCCAAAGCTGATCGTAACCGACGTCAGTGAGCAAAAATCGGGTCCCTCTTCTCTAAGGAATTCTTAGGCATTGGTTGGCGGAATCATAAGTGCTTTAACCTGTTTAAGTTTTACAGTCTGTTGTGTGAGTTATTGTTGAAAGAACGCTGGAGTAGCTTCATGAACAGGTAAACGATGCTATTGTTAAAGTCCTGGTCTCAAACTGCCCATGTGGTTCCAGTATCCGAAAACACTTACTACATAAAATCTTGCTTCCACACGCTTTCTTTATATTCTTTTCGCCTTTGTTGACAAAAGCGATTATCTAACAGTATTTGACCCTTCTTCGTGAGCGCATAGTTACATGTACCGGCTCTCATCGGTTATTTCCGTACCCACATTTCCGGCTCATCAGTTCAGGAACTTGTCCTGAACATCGCTATTTTTTCCTTGTAAGTGAATGTGCTATCGCTTGTTCGAAAAGTCTTCATTATTTGTTTTATTAGTAATATATCGTGTATTTATAGTTTGCAGTTAGTGGTCGTTGAATTTTTTTGGAATGTTACGCGTACTTATTATGATAAAATAACATTGATGTTTAGTCCATTACGTAGGGTGGTCGAACCTAGGAACCAATATGAGTCAAACCATTTTTTTCGTTTTGATTTTTTTTCTAGTTTTGAAAAAAAAACTTTGTTATCAGCGGAAAGCTAGTGAATTCTACTCGGTAAAAATTGAAAAAGTATCAAAATCGGGGCACGCAGTGTAAAATTATTGCAATTTTTGTGGCGAAATTTGGGTCACATTGTTTGGATCGCGGCGGCACCGACAACATGGCGACTTTTGCTGAACTAGAAGGCATGTTCAACTTGTTGCTTTGTAATTTGTGAAGAGTTAACGTTGATACATTTTGACAAACGTTGCTACAAAAAGGAACTTTGTTCAATTTTCGTTTTTTGTGTAAAAATATAAGATATATTTGAATTATTTACTGTGAATTTCCTATTCAGGTGATCTTACACTAAGCTAAAAAAAATAGTTGTAATAATTTTGAAATGTTTTTTGTTTGACTGTGAACTGCTGTTCTATTCTTGATTAGGTGTCACAAAATGAATCATATTTTTCTAAATTTTGAGTCTAAATTGCTTTCAAGTCATGTTTTGTAACTTATTGTTTATTAATTCAGGTTATCAAGTCAACAATATGAATAATCTTAATTTCAAAAATAAGCTATGTTGGATGTGAAGCTTCAAGCCTGCAATTCTTGTTCCTTGCAACTTCATATTTTTTTATTCATACTTGTCAAATTCTGGTGTAAGGAAACACTATTCGGTCACCGTGGTAATAGTTACATATATGTTCACTTTCACATCATGGAAACTTTTGCTGTTGAATAGTGTTTGTAATGCTCTATGTTGTAAAGTATTGTGCATTTTAAGTTACTTATTATGTTAAAAGATTGAATCATTCTGGCTTAATGGATAAAATATAGCATTTTTCATTGGACTTGTCAGATACTTCTGTGCTGGAACGAGCCTCCTGTATGGAGAAATGGAAAAAGGTCTACCTCAGTCAGAGAAGCACGAACTCCAAAAATGTAGAAAACGAGACAATATTCCACTAGAAGACAGGAAGTACCAAAAGTTAGCGTCTACAGTTGATAGCTCTGAACATACCCAGTGAATCTTTTAGTAAAAGGTAGATATTCCCAAAAATTCCAGCCCCCAATTTTTAAGCTTGTTGCGCTCATGCAATCATGTCTGGGCAAATCTCTGTTGAAAGCCAACAACTTTGCACACTTCGCCAGAAGACCCCAAGTTCTAAATAAACCTCGTTTGAGCGAACACTGCGGCCAGGGAGCAGGTAGGCCTAAGGGTAGCCTTGGCACAAAGCTTTAGAGGCCTACTACTAACAAGCTGTATTTTGACGAGTCTTCGTACAGGTTATAGCTGGCACTGAGGCTAGCTAACGTACCTAAGGGCTGCCAAGGCAGTGAGACACAGGACTAACCAGTCCGTAATTTTATACAAGTGTCTTGAACTACCTTTGTATGTATACTGCATTTATGATTTGAACCTTTTACTTCGACAAAACAGTTTGAAACCGCATGCCTTTACCGTTCGCCTGTGTCTTGTCTCGATCCGCACAGGGTCCGATAGGCTGTGGTCGTCCGGCAAAATAATTTCTGTCAAAATTTTTTTGCCACATTTCTTCAGCAAATTCGAGAACATTTCCGTATTATGATTTTATCAAAATTAAGGCGCGCTGTTGATTATTTTATCCCCGTTTGCAGGCTGGTAACAGGCACTGCTCCGGTCGCACTGACGACGTTTTCTTAGCCTGGGTTCCTGAATGAATTGTACTTCCGGGTTCGCGGTAAGTTCAAAAATGGTGGTGGTTCTTCGGATGCGAATCGTGAGTGGCGCGTTCATTTAAACTTTTTAGAGTACGGATCGTGTATTAGTTATGGGGTAGGTACTTCTTGGATCCTTATGGCATCCTCTAACCATGTAATAAGGGTTAACAACGTGTGAGACCAGGACTTAAACGAAAGACATGCAATCTTGCGACATGACTACCACTTTTGAGCAATGTGTGTTATCACAAAATTAAAGGAGTCTTCTTGTGATTAACTGAGTGAACAGACAGAACAGCGAAAGAAATGTACTACAGTTACTAAGGTGATGATTGACTCGCTGGTTGAAACGTGGCACCCTCTGCGGTAGAAATTGGTAACAAGGAACTTGCCAAATTTTTTGATCTATCCGTTCAACTATTAAAAACAAATAGTTGCTCATATTTTCAGTGCCCACCTCCTTTTCGTCTCACTCCGGCATTTCCAGGGGCCTTTGTACAGCAACGTTTCCGAATTTTCGGTGTCAGCTGCGACCATGACTATGACTTGTACAGGATGATCGCCAAAATACCTGTATAGTATGCGATACTTCGTGGATTATAGAACTGTAAGTTCTTGGGAAAATTAGATAATTACCTGAGTATACGAGCTACATGTAGATAAATCTACAGAACTCAACGTACTGCTTTCATTGATGCTCGTTGCATTCTGGGAAAAACAAGGTAGGTCAGGAGGTTATTCGTTGCTCTAAGACAGCTAACGTTGTCAACATTTGTATGTGACAAAAGACTTGTTTAATGCAAATCTCCGCTCTTCTCAATTCGAAACTATTCAAAACTAATCGAAAATGGTAAAAGCAACATTCAACAACTTTAACGGTCTACTCTGTTGAGCATTTTCAGGCATATGACAATGTGCATTACGCATTTTGTCAAAGTATAGTTTCCTTTGATGAAAGAATTCTGTTTTTGTATGAATATGCGCGCATTGTGCAAAACATTGTGTTCCCTTCGTACAAAGAAACATTACCTTAATTTATTAGAAGAATTACACTACAATATATATAAAAGTATCTCAAGTCAAAACATATCTTCATTTAGACATTAAACCAAGGACTCTATGCTGGATATCAGCAGTTGTCTTCATCGCAAACGGAGTTTGTAAAGTTTCTACAGTTTTGATTAGACCAACTTGAACTCTGAAAATATCATCTAATCAATCATAAACAATACACGTTAAAGTGCCACAAGTCTCCATGTTAAATCTCGAACTTCAGATTTGCCAAGCTAACATTATATAACGTGAAGAAACAAACAAGTTAAAGTACTTTGGAGTGCACATGTGAATGTATAATTCTCAGTGTTCACACCATTAAGAGAACCAACCAACGTCTAATCGCGTTACTCAAAAACATTGTGAGATCAGCACAAGATATATCTTTCTAAGTTATCGAATGCATGATACACTGGGAATTTACAGAGACATATATTTGAACTTGATTTTCAGATATGCACCTCCACAAAATCTATTAATTAGTGACATCAAAATCATACACGATGCTTATACATATGCGCAGTTATTACAGTATACATACGGTAAAGTGTTTAACTTGAAACTAAGCAAATAAGCATAACCTCGGTTTCAATCGTGAATAACCGTAATCCATCAGTCATAAGGCGCATAAGTGTACAGTTTACAATACAAAACATAGAAAGCTGGAATACAACTACATGTGTTTTCGCGAACGGTAACGTGACGTCACAAATGATGTGAAGACGAACACATAACAATCTAAGAATGACTCGTGTTTCACGACACCTTGACGTACGCGTCGTTGTTCTGTATATACTCGGTCACAGTCTGATAGAGGAATTGATATTGTCTCTGAAAATATAGACAAACACGCTTGTACGAGCATTGCACTAGTTTATTGCTACTGCAAAAAGGAATAATGAACCTTCCGAATAATAATCGTCATCGTTAAGAACTTATATTAAGCCCACGTTAGTTAATTTTGAATTTCGTACACACAATGATCTGAATCAAAGAGCCTGCCGAAAGAAATACAACGCTCGCATATAAAAAACATTAACATATGTTATTCAGAACTCAACGCCCTTCATTTTCGGTACTTGTACATGGATAGTTACCAAAGATTCGATGCATTGTGGCCGGTATTCTTTGATGCGTTTGACAACTTGAAGTACGTCAACTTCCTTTTCGGACTGGATTTTGTCGCAGATCATTTTCAAGGCCACGAACAGCCCACTTCTTTCCGCACCATTACTACAAAATCAGTAAATCAGCGTCAAAGTATAGTTTACTTAGTGAGTAATAGTTCTAGTAATCTCTTGATGCGCATCCATCAATTGCTTCTTCCCTGATATGTGAAAACTAATTGCTTAGATGGCGGACACGAATAAACGATCGTTGGCATGTCAGTCAATAGTTGGCGCAGACATCTTGGTTCCCTACTTGGTTTCCATCCAATCACAACGGCCTCCAATTCAATCTTGCTTTAAGCATTACAGGCCTACTTAAGCAAATAACAAAAGCTACTGTTTTTTTTGAGATTAAACATGTGAATGTTTTAAAATAAACGTCAATGGTGGGTGGTCAACGTGGTCACATGAACAAGTCTTTGCGGCCCATCAAAGAGTAACTCAGTATGACGGGTGAACCATAGAAGGATAATGAACATTTTTTCTGCCACAGATCTGACAGTATCTCTTCAAATCATACGCCAGTTAAAGAAAAACAGTCCGCAATGTGCCACCTCGGACAGAAAAGGGTAAATATACGCTAACTCTCGCAAGTTTCTTCCGGAGGATTCCATGCTTCCAGTTTGACGGAAACACACTGCTGTGTGTAATACACTAGCTGAGTCTCTCTTGATAGAATTTCATTGTTTGTAACAGCAAAGCCTGGTGTTTAATGTCTGAAGAAACCGGTCTTACAGGATAATTGAAACAACTGTTATAAGTCAAGATACCACGAGAACATAAAAACTTGCATCGAGGGCAGCAAGTTTTTCATTGTCATCGTCTGTGAAAAGTGAAGTAAATCTCCTAGTAGTTATAATGGACATACATGTAGAATCGGAGGTTATTTGATAATCAACTAGTGTAAGTTTGACATGAACATCTGATTTTTTTCTGAGCAAGTGAGTGAACTAATCATTAATTGTTCTCTTTGATAGATGTGAGAAAACGATGAATTGAAACATTTTTCCTGCACCAATTCTGGTCAGCTACCCACAACAAAAGTCATGAGAAATGACAGACACAAACCGACAATGTACCGAAAAATAATCTTACAGACAATGCACAACAACGCGTTTGGGTTTCTTGGTCTCGATCTTCATATTGCCTTCTTGTAATAAGTCAATCATGTCACCAGCACTCTTGGGTAATGCGTCAGTCTTTGGCCAAGTGGTCATTTGAATATGGCGCACAATTCTGGCACATTGCTCACCAGGTGAAGACTGAAAGAACGTAAAAACGATGTTGTGTTAATAGCGAATATCGTACTCATTATTCATGCTTACTATTAGTCACGTTTAAATGTTGAACATTATTTTTGACACATTGAGTCAGCTTTCACAGCAATTTTTAAATATCGTTTCCATTTGACTAGAAATGTGTGTGCCTATTAATCCCTACAACGCATTTTCTAAAAAGAGCAACGCGGAGCAATGAAATGCGCCCACGGCTGCACTGCAGAGGTGTGCTCCTAGCGGTGTTTATTTCTATCACAAAAATGGCCATTAGATGGCGCGGAATCCAAAAATCAGAATGTGTCGTCGTCTTCCAAAACAAGTCGCAAAATTTCATGAAAATCCGTCGAAGATATATGTACCGAAGCAAACGTAAAAAACTGCTTTCAGGAACAGTGGTAGTCGAATCCGTCCACTTGGGATTGTTCTAAAACCCCTCAACCCCCGGGATCTCCACACCCCACGACCCCCTCGATCCAAAACCCCCTCGACCTTCGAACCACGACCCACGACCCCTCTCGACCCAGGCTACACAAGCTCGGCTCGATAGGAACATAGAAATTAGCGCTCACTTGCAGGACCAACGAACCGGACCGTGAGCTTGGCTGACTTTTCCATGTGTTTTTTGCAGTCAAGAGAGTAGATTCAGGAAGTTTGAAAGCAAAAACAGAAAAAAAACGGGGCCAAATCAAATCAAAGTCCTCCCAACGTTATATATGTTGTTCCGGGCAAAGAGTAATAGTTTCGTCTGCTCTTCAGTGAATGGCAGATTAAAGCTTTTTGGGAAAGAGCGAGGAACCGACGAATATGTTTTTCTTCATTTTCAAAAAACTAAAATGTAACTGAACGTGACATCAAGTTATTATATTGTAAACCAGTATACAACAGAAAGCAAATAATAAAAGTGTGAAAATACGTCAATTCACCTTAACGTACTCTCTCCCTAAGTTTAGTAAAACAGGGCCATTGGTAGCCGCTTGTGGGAACTATTTTCATGGCAAAGATAGCAGGCTCACAATTCGCCATATCAAATCATGGTCTTCCACCACTTTCTGTTTTTAACAATTAGAATTAGGCGAGAGAAGAATTGCGTGTAGATAAGTCATATCATGTTGATATACGTTCACGTGCACTTTTGTCTTGCATCAGTTACCTCCCACTTTTTATCACCAACGGGTACCAGAGAGCCGAAACCTTAGCATCAATTTTGCCTATTTTTCGCCTTGTATTTCAAAATTTTACTCCAGGAATTCAAATTGTTCAAAAATCCCCAGTTTTAAACCATGGTAAACAGGCGTCAGGGTTACACCATGGCAACCGACATAGGCTTGGGGGCACAGTCGAGAAAAGAAAGACTACAAATACGAATAAGAGACAAAATTCAAGACAACATTTGACAAGTCAGTATCAGTGCATGGTTTACCCTTTGAGGAACCTGGCCAGGACATTGTTGTTAGGGTCTCCGTTTTTGTTGCATACATGTAGGTCGTCTAAACGCACTTGAAAACCGACATTTTATCATTCATACATGTATTCCGAAAAATCGAGTAAATTCGTAAAGCGAAACTTTTGCGGAGCATATCAATTCACTGGATTTTTATATTCAATAAGGCAGTTTTGCAAATGCAGAAATGCAAAATCATATTTCCCAGAGGCAAAGGATAACAAAGACAACTGTCGCTCTATTATGTCGTGTTTTTCTTTCTCTAAATCTGCCTCCTCCACTCCCCCGTCTCCATCTCCTTCACCGGTAACAATCCCATCTTTTCCAGCTCAGCACGTCCAAAGGTCATCTCATCTATCGTTCAGTTGACCCAGACCTCCAATACTTTCCAGTCCATCCTGGTCCACAAGTCTCCACAGGATGCCTATAAGCTTCCAAAATATTTGTCTTTAGTCCACGACTGCAACACACACTACGGCCTTTCTGCAGCCTTGTTTTATGATACACATTTCAGGGAATTCTGGTCATCTTTCCCCTTCGAGTGGGACCAAATCCACAGGGACCAGTGGCGCCACGTTTGCCTCAAGTTCAACAAGATCCAACGCCACCCAACCAACATTCAGTCCTTTCGTCAAGGCTTATCCACCTGCACATTTCTTCGAGGCCCCCGTACCCCGACCCCTAACCCCCACTCTTTCCCCACAAGTGTCTGCTGGAAGTTCAACTACCAGTCCTGCAACCTTCCCCTCTGCAGATACCAGCACTTTTGTAGCTTCTGCGGCGCCAACCACCCAACGTGTTCATGCACCTCCAAAACCGCCAACACACCTGCCAGGTATCCCAACACCCGTAATAGTAAGCACACGTAAAACCTCTCCTTTCAGGTTATGACTCCCTCTCGACTACGGATCTTATCAATGGTTTCTCTTTCAGTTTCAGGTTCGGCGCCTCCCCGATCTGTCACTCCAATCCCCCGACCGACCACCCGTCAGCTCTCCGTATCCCCGAAGATACTCTAACTCAGTTAACTCCTTCATACCCCCCTCACTTCTCCCAAGTCCAGTACCAATCCATCAAGGACGCTATCCGCCTGGTTCAACAGTTTGGACGCGACTCCCTCATGGCTAAGACTGACATCAAGAACGCTTTTCGCATAGTATCGGTGCACCCTGACGACTACCACCTCTTAGGTCTATCCTGGGCCAACAAATTCTACTACGACAGGTGCCTGCCATTTGGCTGTGCCTCCAGCTGCAACATCTTCGAGAAGGTCAATTCTGTGATTCAATGGATCCTGGAAACCAAGTTGAAGGTCGCCGGCGTTTCTCACTACCTTGATAACTTTTTCGTGGGCTCCCCACCCTCGCTGACATGCTCCCGTGACCTCGCCGCATTCATATCACTCTGTGACTCCCTAGGCATCCTTATCAACCACGCCAAGACGATTCAGCCGACCACCTCCATCACCATTTACGGCATCCATCTCGACTCTACGACCATGACTGCTTCTCTCCCTCAGGACAAGGTGGATAAAGCTTCCAACCTCCTCCTTGACTTCCAGAAACACCGGAAGGTTGATCTTCGCGATCTTCAATCCCTTATTGGTCTACTAAACTTCGCCTGCTCCGTCATCGTGCCCTGCCGCGCCTTCCTGTGCCGGCTCGTCAACCTCACCATTGGTATTTCGAGACCAGGCCATTTCGTCACTCTCAATAAAGAAGCTAGAGCGGACCTTAGGGCTTGGTCCATCTTTCTCCGAGGCCGCTTCAATGGGAAAACACTATTCCTATTCGACGAGTGGACATCTTTCGACACCATCAAACTGTACTCTGATGCTGCAGGCTCGAATGGGGGTTTTGCTGCGACATTTGGGGCTTCCTGGTTTGCCTGCTCGTGGCCAGAGCACCTGCAACACCTTCACATCACCTTCAAGGAACTCTTTCCTATAGTCATTAGCGCTAGAGCTGAGGGGATCGAAGCTCGCCAATCACAAGATTCTCTTCCTGTGCGACAACAGTGCCGTCGTTGACATTATCAACAAGACCTCCTCCCACCACCCCTCCTCCCATTATGCATTATATCCCTTGTTCATCGTCTGGTCATCTCCGATCTTACCCTTAACGTTCATTTTCGGGCAAAATATATCCCTGGCTATACTAACATCGTCGCTGATGCACTTTCTCGTTTCAACTTTCAGGTTGCTTTTTTCCGCGGTCTTGGCTCAGCCCTCATCCGACAACGATCCCACCACACCTCCTATCATCGTGACCAGACTGCTCAGTTCTTACAAGATTAGCTTCTAATTGTATCTATGAATCTATCGATTTTCGTAGATACATAACAGTAGCGGATTTAGGGGGGTAAGGGGGCAGTCCGGGTTGCGACTGGCATATGTGCGCACTCAAGGGGGCTCGGGGGATGTATGCACAATTAATAGGCCTTGAACAAACCCCGTTGACCTTTTTCTTTTTAGTAATAAGGTCCACAAACTCATAAATTCGAGGCCCCTGCATCCCTACACTTCAGGCTGTGCGAGCCCATGGGGCATAATTTTGACTATTCCCGTGCCCCTGCCCCCCACTACACAAAATCCTGGATCCGCCCCTGCATAACCAAGTAAAACAGAAACCAACGAATTTGTTCATCACAACGAAATGTTATAAGGGATTTCTGCAGGCATGCTCGCAGATTTTTGACTGGTAACCGAGGGAACGTGGGAGTGGAACATTCGTATTAAGGTGTATTTTTGCTCATTTCAGAGGTACATGTACCTATAACGGATCACCAGTTAAATTTGAACTCCACTGACAAAAAAACGTTGAAATCATTGTTTATGATTGCGAGAGTTCTTTGAGTATCCCCTTTTGACATGTACACGGTCATCACAAACTTGCCCTAGACAGCAGTGTTTACCACACGTGGGAATTCCTTGCAAACAACTCTTAGTAACAATCTTGAAAAGAGATACTATTCTTGTGAAACTACGGGAAACAATAACATTATTTTATATTTAATCATCGGAAATAGTCCTTTTGTGTAATTCACAACTAGTGGTCTTCAAAATTCCATCCTTTCGATGGCGGTCAGTTCCTATTGTATTTTGTTCAAATTTTGATTTTTGGGTCGAATGTCTTGATACTGCTGTGCTGGGTACGACGGTTTTGTATTTTTGATGAATTTGGAATTTCACATTCCCTCGTGAATACTTGGCAGTGTTGGATTTTCATGCATAGAAGGGCAAATGGACTTTTCACCCGAACTGCTTCACCGAGAGAGGGTCCCGTCTGAAATGGTACACCTTAAGATGAAAGGCTTGGCAAAAACGAATGACAGTTCATTCCACCATCGTGTTGTCACAAAATGATGCAGGAAGTGACCTTCAAAATGAAAGCTCAGGGTTGCACGATTTCACAAAAGGGAGAAAAATGGAGGTAGCCGATTCCAACATTAGACCCTGTCTCCGCGTGCGGCCCCCTGATTTTGTCATTAAAAAGCACAAAAAGGGTGAATATCATCAATGCCTTTTTCAAGGGCAGGGCCTCTCATTGTGAAAAAACTTATATTTTTTTCGAAAATTGGGAAATGCGCAGCAATTAATTTTATCTGTCAGATTATCAATTTTTCTCAAGTAATGTACAGTTTCGACAAAAAATAAAGCGAATGTTGCCTCCGTTATAACCCTTGCCAGCTGAAAGAGGCCTCTGGAAAAAATATAGTTTGCAGTCGCTAAACTGACTTATTGAATCTAAAAATCCAGTAAATTAGTATGCTCAGCAAGAGCAAATTTTCGAAATACACATGTATGTTTAAGAATATGAATGCTGGTTACGTGCACATTTTCAAGTGCGTTTAGACAAACTGTGCTGCAAAAGCGGAGACACTAACAATGTTCTGGCCAGGCCCCTCAACAGGTAAACCATGCACTGTTGTTAAACGTTCGCTTAGAATTATCTCGCTTATCCGTCAGTTATTTCGCAGTTGTTCTTTAGTCGCTATTGTTCCCTGACTGCACGTCCGTGGTTGCCATGCTCTGAGGTTTGTGGACTTTTGTTACTCCGGGCCGCGGAAGTTTCCGCGGGTTTTGGTCGCGAAACGAAATGTGTCGATTTCACCCTCAATAATCGACACATTTTAAAATGCGCGTTTTCACTATACCCTATATATATCGTGCCACTGTTGCATTTTGGTCTTGACATCATCAAGTTACCGTCGAACGCAGTACTTCACTGCGGCCTCAACCGACGCCCTTTACGTATCTCGCAAGTGTTCGCATTCAGCAAATACCGTGCGTTAAATTGTCTGCGGATCGTCTCAGTGTACTTGACTCAAACTTTTTGGCCGGTTAGTTACAAAGACACCGGATATGTCGTTAATGATAGGGTTAGTTAGCCTCAGTAATTTGAATAAAATCGAGCTTCCCTGTATCAAGTTACTTGGCCAAACTAAACAAAATTTTAAGTCAAAATACTCAGTGTTGCAGTACATACTATCCACCCTGAGATTTTCAAAACACTAGTGGCAAACAGATTCCCGAAATAATCCCTGGACATGATAGTTTTCAAGTGGAAAATCGGTTGGGTGCCGAGCGCCAACTTTCAAAAATTTCCGGTAAACACTACCACATTGATACAAGGCTTTAGTCACACTCATGCGAGTCCCGGCGCGTTACTGAAGACGAGAATCAGCTCGATGCCGGTTATTCAACAACTTGGTACCCGCGGTCAGGCCCGTAGGAAGGTAAAAATTATTGGGGGGGCACCGACCCTGGTCGATACGTAACTTCTAATTTCGAAACCACTGCGTTGCACTGGGGTGTATATATCAACGCTGTAAAATGAACTACTGCAACCACTAGGTACGTTTTGAATTATATGAAAAAATATGTCTACTAATAATGAGGTGTGTAACAGATGCTGTACTTTTAGAGTTAATTTTTTGTTAAGATTGACTGGAAATTTTTGGAGCAACATACATGGCGCTCATACGATTACTCTTGCTGAACAGTAAGAATGAAGGTGTGAAACAATTATAAATGTTTTTATTTACTCTTCAACATAAATCAGTGGACGTTGCCCTGCTGCACAAAGGAACTCGGGCTGCAGCTAAGTCTAACGTGGTAAAAACCCCGAGTTGTGCCTTTCGCATTTCACTTCCTCGTACCAAATTTAGCTTATCGCACGTCTTTGTGAACATGGAGCAACATTAAATGGTTCAACCTCCCCTGTCCCATTGTGGAACGTAAATAGGACTTAACACGCCTAAGAGCACTAAATGCTCGTTCGCTACTGGCATTTGTTGCAGGCATCACTAACAGCAAGTTTGCTAGTTTAATTACATTTTCGATCAAGTGTTTTTGACCGGCTGATAATTTCTGCAAATGATCCACAACACGAGACAATGTTACCTCTTGACTACCATCCTGTGCATAATTGGCCCCAAACGTAGCCAGGTGACAGCGCAGTGTTGAATCAAAATCATCTTCATAAAAACTGATAACATCTTGGTATTCATTTTCAAAGTTTTCCC
>NMRA01000197.1:636359-663579 GCA_002633005.1 Phoronis australis | reverse complement strand
CGCGGGCGTAGGCGGCGCACCTGATAGGGGGCTGAGGGAATATAGCTCCCCACTAAATGCTGCGCCGCCCATGTAATATCGACTAAAGTAAAAGTCAAAAATCTATTACGAAAAATATAAAGTTATACCAGTTATGCAAAGAGAAGCGGCTCGAAATAAACAGTTGCCGTCCCCAGATGTGCGAATGGGTTCGTGTGTTGACTGGTGAGATTCGGGAATTATGCATTTTGCGAACTCGTCGATCAGAGCATTTTCCAACAAACTAGATGTAGAAAGAGGGGATTCAACAGCTTGTGTTACAAGGTTTACTGTATGTGTCGTATAGACTTCCAGCTTTCTGCGAGTCGTATCCAATCGACGCCACGAGTTCTCCAAAGCCCTGTAAATTACAGAATTTGTGACCACTGATCGAAATTTACTCCAGTTTCCTGCTATAACGTGCATGCGACAATCACAATGAACAGTAAAAACAACTCCACAACGTTAGAAAACTCAATTACCTCCATTGTGGTCGACATCTCGAATATTTGCACTGAACACCAAAGTTCAAGCTTAGAACTGCACGCGCTACTGCTAGATATAATGTAACACTTACCGGACACACGTGAGGTCTTCACTTTGCCGACGACGCCAAACATCAACTTGAAGTCTTGTTCTGCAGTCTTGGGAAACGATTCTTTGGCGAAATAAAAGCTGCCTGATCCAACCGTTTTTATGCCATGGTGTTTTTCTGATAACTAAGTCAGATTCTTCAATTTCGTTATAAGTCTGAGAAAACTGTACTTCAAATCAAAATACAATGTTGCAGAAGCTTATACGCTGAAAATTTTTGGGGGGGCACGGGCCCCCCCCGGCCCCCCCGCTTCCTACGGCCCTGCCGGTAGATATAGATCGACCGAGGGTCCCTCGCTGGTTCCCGTCATGCTTTAGCTCAGCCAGAACGGCTACCGCCCCACCTAGCGGCACGCAAGGAACCAGCGAGCCGAGGGTACCACCGGCAATAACTTCTAGTTACCATATTTTAATTTTAAAGTATTATGGTACGATGTTGAAAAATTTTACACTTATTGCCGTCTTCACAGCTTCTTGCATTGAAACTTGATATTTCCATAAAAATACTCGTATTCGTTGAATTTCAGCATGTTTAATAAAAATGTTGTTTGGCTTTGTCTTGCCGTACGACTCCTAGCGGTAACAGCTACAAGCGCCAAAATGTCGGGTCAATTTCGACAGACTGAAAGTGATTGGGTTTGCGCCGATCCCAGGTAGAAGTTGTCGGTGATTAAACCGGCGTGATTGGTTTAGGAACCTGCTGTTTGTGTTAGAGAACGAAAAATCTGGTAATATGTCGCAAGTACGACACGCAGCGGCGTTTGCGCGCGGGGAACAGAATTTCACGTCTCTGGAGTCTGGGGCCGACGACGACTACGTCATCAACACAAGTTGTAGCCTTACAAGCATTGCCACCGTCACAACAGGCCCCTGTTGAGACGGTGGCCATCCCATAGTGCCATTGGCCCTCCATATTCCAGGAGCTTTTTGGCCAGATTCGCCTCACACTGATTAAACCATCAAAGTCAAGTCGTTAGTACATTTTATGCATAGATTAGAAGCTGTTGATGTTTTTAACTCTAATCCTAGTTCAAACAAATACTCCTGCTATCAAACGTTTTTTAAAACAATCCTTTGTTCAGTTGGTCATTTTTACACTGTCCGCACCAGGGATTATGACGCCATATCACGATTGCGGGAATATATGTTCGAGCTGGGAAGAGTTAAAGACAACACAGGCTTCCTAAGCAGGCAACACCCAGCCCCTGGGCTGGGTGTACAGGGGCTACAGTCCTCCCCATCACTTTCCTTGCTAATTTCATCCTGTTTATTTTAAACGGGCACTAGCCGAAATAAAGTCATCGAATAAGTGGTTTTCACCTCAAAAACCCATTTAAAACTTAAAATTGTCTATTAATAAAGCATGTTTCCATGAATTAAATAAAGATAACTTTCGTGAAGAATTCCAACTCCCTTTTGGGTCGCCGCAAGTGGGGCATTGACAAGCATGAAACTTAGCGAATCGCGTGATGAGGCGCATGATGCTCGCAAAAAGTAGCATGGGAAGATTTGTGCGATTTGTTTCCCTTGGACTTTTTGTTTGCCTATAGGTGTCATTTCAGGTAACTTCCACAAAAGGGCATCCGGTGAGGGAAGCACGAGTGATTTTCATAGATATTTTCAAATAATGTTGAAGAAACTGTCTCCAGAGTCATCAGTGTTCTCCACGACCTGTTTTAACTCGACGCTGTGACGAGTTTGGTTTTTGCTGCGTCGAGTTTGGAAAATGCGCGTCGACTTTAGAAAGTGCTTCGTCAAGTTTAAACCTTTGGCCTAGCTTGGCACTTCAGTCCTCGACACCAAAGCAGAGCCTGATTAACCAAGATCATGGCCATTACAGAACATTTGAGGCAGTCAATATTATATGTATAACTTTGTATGACACTACAAGAGTTTAAATTATAATTAATAAAATCTGTCAAAAATCTTTACATAACAAAATTTCATGGAGTCAACTAGCATGCTTAATTAAATGACTCATCTACTTCGTCATTCTAACTTTAAAATTATAACATGACTCATGGTATATATGTTATAATTTTATGTGTACATATGCGTGTTTCATTCGATGTTGCTCGCTGTATTTTTAGATGAATAATTTTCCATGGGGTAGGCAATCACCATTGATCCACAAGCGTTGTAATTGCCTACCTTCTAAGGTGTCCCTCTTTTTTCAAAGGGTACTTATTTAACAACATGATTTTTATGGTTTAAATAGAGTAAGACGTAATAAGCCGAAAAGCTTCCGGCACATGAGAGGCTGACCGTCTACTGGGGCCAGTTGAGACTGTGATACTGTCTAGTTGGGTAGTAGCCTTAGTGAAAAGCTGTAAATTACAGCCTTACATTGATATGTTTTAATCAGTGGCCAAATAAAATCTGACTGAAAATTAATGTCATTAGAAACTACATTTTTATTTGTGTAAATTGAATGAGTTACCGGTGCCAAAAAACTTGCTGTTCTTGTGTTATTCTGCTGCTAAATTTGCGGAGCTATCTTTTCATTATGCATCAACTTTCAGCACTACCATATTGAGCATTACCCATTGACCAATTTCGTTTTTTACCCATTCTTCAATCATCCGTTCTTCTTCCACAAGGTTACGTACATGTCAATTGAATTGGGTCTTCTACAGTCATGAAATTGGTCTCATAATATTCCTTCCTGTGATAGGATTCAGTTTATGTTACAAACTCAAGTCGAGGGAAATGCATACATGTGACGTGCCATTTTGGAATTTGCTACTTTTGGAGTTGGCCAGCACCAATGAACTCGGAAACGTTTTCTTGAGTCGCTGATGGTTTCAACATTCTTGTTGGAAATGGAAATTGGATTGCTAAGGGATATTATTACACCTATTTTATGAGAGTAAGGCCCAATTAGATTTTCAAATTGCTAAGGGGTATTATTATCACTCATGTTATGAGATTAAGGACCAATTAGATTTTCAGTTTTTAGCCAGCTAATGGGATTGAGATGCCACTTTATCTGTAAAAATTCTCCTTTCGTTCCAGCTGTGGCAACATTAACTTTTCTCGGAGATCTCGCTGTAATAAGTGCGGAAAAGGTACGTAAAGTTTGATGATGGGCATCTTTGTTCATCCAGCTGGCGCGGAGATACATATATCGAAACTTTTGGTACTTAATTCAAGATTTTCCCCAACGGTGATGAGGTGACTGGCTGCTAGTCAGTGAAGAACAGCAACTGTCTCATTCTCCTCATCCCTCCCGAAAAATTGCATCATAATTCATTCCGTTTTTGATGCTCCTGGGTGTACAGCTGAATAAGGCCTCGAGTGATGTGGTCAGATGATTTGAGTCATGCCCACCTGTATGAGAGTTGTTGTCAGTGTGTGATATTGTATTCTAGTGTTGGTACTCATTTGATGGGTGAGAAATTATTGCCCTTTGTAGAATTTTCAATCTCTTATAAATTTCCAAAGTGCTATTTCCTTACCTTAGTATTGGTTTCAGCGTTCTATTGGCGATGGCCTGCGATTGATTTTGAAGTGGTCACATGCTCGAAGGGTTGACATGCCCTCAGGGCTGACCGAAGCGTTTTTGATTCGTAAATGTGCTGGATGTGTTTTCTGATAATGCAATGTCCTACTTATAAGGAAAATTGTTAGTGATTTTGTAGGGGTTAGTGACCTAGCTAGTTTTGTTTTTCTTTTTTCTACAAATTGAAAAATTTAGTGTTTTGCTATGGACAGCAGCATTATTCATTAATTTGGGCCAAATATTTAATTTTTAGTTCTTTAGTAAGTGAAAGAATTAGAAATTGTCTCTTTAATCATCAGATAAAAGTACAGAGAAGATGACGAAGAAAGGCGGGACGGAAATTGGCAAGCACATGGCTGAGAAGAGCAAGGGCCTGTTTAGTGCGGATGACTGGCAGTGCAAAACGTATGGGTTTTGTTTGCATACTTTAGGGTGCTGGATGCTTCCATTTTGGGGCTGAGTCGTAGAGGAATATTTTTGAATCGCACGAAATTCCTCTTGTCTTGCCCAAAAATTTGCCTCCAGTGATTAAAAAAATCCTCCCCTTTAACTCGCACATTTTTGGCAGTTGGGTGGGATTCTCACCTCACGAGAAAAAATTCCCTTCTCTGAAGCAATACTCAATTTTCACCTCAGGTGAGGTTGGCTGCGGACATTGTTAGCCATTCCAGGGTTCTCCCCTAGCAAGGATTCAAAAAATTGCACATCCTGTTTTCACGTTTTAATCTTCCTCTTTTCCCAATTCACACAAAACAGGTATTATGCTGTCTTTATAGCATGTCACTGTCAATTTTTCTGAAAAAGGGTTAAAAGAAATGCCATACTGCTGTTCTGTTGTTTTTCCGTGAAACCATGAAAACACGGCTCAGATCCATGTTCAATTTCAAGTAGGTAGCTCACTGCATTCTCTTCAAGTGGAATTTGCAGGCCATTTGCTTATTTTTGTGATTATTTGGCCAAATAATTTAGAAAAGCTAGCTATTGCCATGATGTGAATGTGATGCGTCATGTAAGTTGCAAAGTGATTTTGAGAAAACGAGTCTTGTATGGAAAATGAGTGGTTGCAAACCACCAAATCATGTCCAGTGATGATGTGAGGAATACTACTGCATGATAGGGGCTACGTGTGTTTGCGAGGTAGACCATTAGTGCACAGGTTATTCGTTTGTGGAACTTTTTCTTTTCACTTACGTATGAACACAAAGTGTCGCTTGGGCAAGGTAGGTATGTTGAAATATCTTTACTAATAGTTTCTATCTGTCATATTACTAGCGATTTCCAAAAAAGCCCCACAAAAAATCATCTAGCGTATGATGTTTGAGAAAGCTCCTATGTCTGGCCCGTAATAATAATTTGTATAGGTGAGCAGAACATTATTTTTCTACTTTTGGTCCTTAACTCTTTCCCTGCCTTGCATGGAATAATCCCCTCAATGCCATGCACCTCTTGCATAGAATAATCCCCTCACTGCCATGCACCCCTTGCACGGAATAATCCCCTCACTGCCATGCACCTCTTGCATAGAATAATCCCCTCACTGCCATGCACCCCTTGCACGGAATAATCCCCTCACTGCCATGCACCCCTTTCACGGAATAATCCTCTCACTGCCATGCACCCCTTGCATGGAATAATCCCCTCACTGCCATGCACCCCTTGCATGGAATAATCCCCTCACTGTCATGCACCCCTTGCATGGAATAATCCCTTCACTGCCATGCACCCCTTGCATGGAATAATCCCCTCACTGCCATGCACCTCTTTCATGGAATAATCCCCTCACAGCTAAACATGCTAGTCACCAAGTTCAATTCTTTCCCTTTGTTTACCCAGTTTATCCTCGCATTTGTGGGAGGCAACTACAATTCAATGACATTGACACATGACCAAAAGACAGTTTTACCAAATCCTGAACGAAAGTAAATTTTTTGGGGGCTTTTTCAAGAAATTTCAGTCCATCGCTTACTGCTTACCTATTCTATTTTCTCACTTTTGGAAAGTGTTGATAATAAGCTTCAAGGAAGGCCAATTACGTCACATTGCAGAGATGATGAATGCGTGTTCATAGGCAGTGATAGGCAAAGGGCACTTCTCATTTTTCATACCAACTTTGATGATGTTTTGGGGAGGGTTTGTCTTTGTGAACCAAGTCCTCTCCTGATTTCAAGAATATTCCAGTGGCTGATTTCCGTTATGTTTTCATTTCAGTTGCGGCAACGTGAACTGGGCTCGTCGTTCGACCTGCAATGTTTGCAACGCGCCCAAATTTGGCAAAGTGGAAAGTAGGACAGGTAATACGTGTGGCTTGTTTACTGTCTCGCCTGCACTACCCAGGCACACAATTAGCTTGTTCGTTTACTGTGAGACGCGCCGGTAGCCGTTTTAATAATGAGATTTGTTTCCATTTTGCATCTGTCATAGAAGCTAATGTAATGCCTGTTCTGATTAAAGTTAGTCTTTGGTTATACGCCATCTGTCGCGAAAACTAGCATTTAATTTAGGCCACTTACCATTATGAAATTGGTCTCAAATTGTTCCTTCGTCAAATAAAAGGTGATTTCTGGGCATGGAGAAAATTCAGTTCTTTATTGCTCAAGACCAGGACCCGAGGTCTAATCTTTGTACGTGAAATGGAACTCAAAATCATATTTGGCATTTTCTATTCTACTTCTATTGGAACTCAAGATGAGTGTCTATTATTTTATGCTGGAGTACGTAATGGCTTGCATTATTTGTCTCATCATAGACCTGGAGAACATGGACTGCCAAATTCGTATACTTTCAATTGACGAAATCTGTGCTCTTACAGAAGCAATGATGTCATATTCACTAGCGACACGTGGCCAAATTGTCTGGTTTTATTTCCGTCAAGTACGTCGTCTGCTAATCATGGTCGGAATTTGAAACAGATAATTTAGGAGAGTGGCGCCTCCTCTAGGATAATAATGAAAATGTCGGAGTTGTAAGTCAGTTGTCTATAATCTATGGTCTAATCCTATTTTACTTTTGATGCGCTCAGCATCAAGTTTGAGTCTGAACTCGAAATTTCAAGATTTTGCTCGAAATGTCCTCAAGTTTTTACTGGAGCTTGTGGCTCAAATGTAAGGGTCTTCCAGTGCGAACTTGGGCTAGAAACTCATCTGGGTAGCCCATTATGTAGAATAATAGGCAGTTATCTTCAGCTAGCCTTATTAGCACACAGTCATGTAGTGGTTGTTCAGAGCATCTTTAGTACTGAGCGAACTGAAAAAGTGGTGCGTTCAGTAATTGTTTTCGTTTGGATTTTGTAGAAACTTAACTGTAAATAGCCATTGCAGACTTTTGCTTTTAATGAATTGTGTCCATCTAAAGGGCTCTGGCATTGTGTTTCGTGATTTCGTTCTAGGTTTTGGTGGCGGATTTATGGAGCGCGACGAGGTCGTTGAGTACAAAAATACATCCCACGATGATGGCAGTGAATATGATGAGGTAAGCGATTCTTCTAAAAAAACTTATTGAGTTTCATTCCTTGTGTACGGAGATGCCTTGTTTTAAAAAGTACAGTCTAACTGCGTTACTGTAAATGAACCAGACCGGTTTATAAAGGCTTAATAACTAAAAGCCTTTGAACACTTAACCAGTGACTTAATACGTTATTAAGGAAAATAACACCCCAATTTTAGTTTTCTTCTTAGGGTATCTGTGAACTTCGTTTACCATGTTGTACTTTTGTGCAAATTTCTTAAATTCTGTTAGCCCTAACCCCTACAAAGTGCATAATTATACTTTGAAAGGTGAATACATTTCCAAACAAAATTTATCATTCTTATTTACTTGTCTTAATTTTTCACGAGATGTGTTTTTTAATAAAAAAAATTGACTTTGCACAGAAATTTAAAAAATATTGTTTCTCCAATCATAGTGGTCTTTTGTCAACATGTTGATTGCGGCATTTCGAGGGAACTGTCTCAGATTTTTGAAATAGCTCCTAGTTTTTCGCATCGAAGCCTTCAAAAATCAAGAGTGCGGTGGTTTTTGCTCAAAATGCTCTAAAAAGTCGATAATTTCTTTAAAGCATCTATGAAACCACCTTTGTACAAAAAAATAGATTTTGGTTTTGATTTAGATCACTTTCCGTGTTGTAATTTGTTTCAAAGTGTCGACAAGTAAACAAAATAGGTGTGGTTTGTGAGCTTGGAAACAATGGACAGTTGGTTATTGCTTGAGTCAAGGCTCAACAAGTTGACCTGTCACAGTTTCCAGTTTATTTGCTCAGCATGGTCTTGTGCAATAACGAATTGACAGTTCTTTGCCAGACCTAAAATCACTTCTCCGAGACAATAACGAGTTGATACTATTGCATTGTGGTGAATTGTCTTAATCTTTAAAGTGCAGATTTATCGCCCATTTAAATGATTTTTTCACAAAACATCGTTTTTATATGCTAACTGTGTCTGTCTATGGCTACAGTTTGGTCGTAAGAAGAAACAATTCCGCGGCCAGCAGGTATTGACCAAGTCCATCATCCAGGAAGCACCCGATGACGAGGAAGAAGAAGATGATGATGACGACGAAGACGGGGACGTGTCCAAGTACAAACTGGACTCGGACGAGGTGGGATAAGTTTTTTTTATAAGGGCGGGCTCTGTTTAATGAAAAGTGACTTGAGACGTATGTCATGAATTTAGTCTTGCTTTCCATTACTATTTCTGAAAAATAATTAAATCTCATTTGAGCTATATAACAAAGTCTCGGAGAATATGCACATAACTGTTAGTTACTGAGATAATTTGTATGAATTATTTTAGGTTGCGACATGCTGGTAATTACACGAAAAACATTGTTCAGTAATTGTGAAGTGAGAACTCAAGACCAAATTTGTCGCTATGCCGCTTTTCATGAAATAGACACCTCGTATCATGTGGAAGCATGAGGCTTAGTGGTTGAACAGCAGCCAATCCATCTCTAGTTCACGAGTTCAAATTACGTGGTTTGACGGACTTAGGTGAAGGATAGCTGTGATTTAACGTGTTCCCAAAATTGCCTGGCTAGCGTGTTATACTGATGTGCAGTGTAGAGATCATGGTTTAAAGCTTTCCTGCAATGGAGATAAGAATGATGTGTATTGATACACAGAGGAGGATGTGGCGGGCATGTTTGCACACTGGGGTAGTTCTGAGATTCATAGAATCATAGCCATTCTTCACTTGAGGTAAGTTTGTCTAACTGGGTGATTTTATTGCTTTTTAGAATTTATCAAGTGCTGTTTGTTTCATGTGCAGACACCCTGTTTTTTTGGACAGTATTCATTGAGTCTGGTCTCATTCACAGAAGCTGACTGCTTCCAAAGATTTAAAGATTTTGAACAAAATTTACGCATTTCAGTAGAAGATTATTCTCATGTTTTTGGTTTTTATGCTTAAAATTAAGAATATCCATCAAATTTGACAGTGCTAGCCATTAATTGATCAGTGATCATTTCGCTGCAGACATATTCAAGTAGTTGTTCATTCTTGCTCAAGGTGGCACTCTTCTTTTTCCCAGTTTTATGAACACATTGCATCTTGTATGATTTATGTAAGTTTGCACAATTTGTACGGTAGTTACTTATGTCATCGCTGGTGGTGAAACACTCTAATTAATGTAAAAGAAATGTATTAATATTAGCGTCAGGCCAGGGTTGATGATGTGGCGAGGCCGGCCGCTCATTTATGCACTGCGCATGGACTCCAGCAATAACGAATTGTCAATCCTGTCCCAAGCCCTGAAGTCTCACTAAGGAATGATTTGAGACTATTTTTTATGTCGAAACCTGGTCAAGTCAAAAGTTAGATGGGTTTGCCAGAGGTCAGGTCTATTGGAACTTTGATGCAGTTTCTTTAATTGACAGGATGAGGGAGACGATGCTGATTTGTCTAAGTACGATTTAAGTGGTAGTGAAAGTGATTCGAGCCGTAAGAAAAACAAGTCAAAGTCAAGGTCATCCTCATCGTCTTCTTCGTCCTCCTCACGGTCGAGGTCAAGGTCGTCTAGATCTAGGTCTTCTTCGCGCCCCAGGTCCAAATCGGGAACAAAACGTTCGCGCTCTCGCTCAAGGTCGCAGAGTCCGCGTCGTCACAGAAGGTCAAGGTAACCACCACGTGGGGACTGGTAAAGGTCACAAAAATGTCTGTATCCCAATCAATCAACGCATTAATGTCAGTTGTGGTGCAGTCAGTTGTGCGTTGTGTGCTGTGTATTGGATGGTTTCTGTTCTGTTTATAGTCATAAATTCTTGCTGTTTGCACTAGGTGTCGCTGAAGCCAGCTGCTATTGCATTATGGGTTTTTTAAAGTATCTTAAAGCTGCCATGTTGTCTTAAATAATACAACGTCTTTGAGGTTGAACATTGCGTCTGTATACTAATTAGTTTTAATGGTATTTATTAAGTAAAATAGTACGTAGTTTGAATTTTTTATGTTGTTAAAGCTGCATTTCGCCTCATTTAGCCGGTTAAAAAAGCAAAAATCCAATTACCCTGGTAGGCCTTTTACTCACATAAAATCAGTCTTGTGATATTCCTTATTGTGATTGGATTCTATTTTTCTTGCCAACTGGATTCCGTTTCCATTAGCAACTAATTTCACAGGCAATGCATACATGTGCCTTTTTAGAATTTGGAATTTTGTGGTTGACCATACGCAATCTCTGATGCATTTTTTTGTGTTGCTGATGGTATTGACGAAATTTGTTTCCTATAATGAGACTGTGTTTATTAAAATGTGAAATTATTAAGATTATATTAAGACGTCTTTGCGAATTCATCAGTAAAAGTGTTTTGGCAAGATCCTTATGTGCAAATTTTTCAATTAAAAATTAATATTAAATCCTAGATTGATAAAATACTGAGGAGGTGTGAATTATGCTTAACTTTAAAGTCATCTTTGACATTTAGATTGATTTTTATTGGGAAGAAAGTACACTGAATTTATTTTAGAAAACCACTATGGTACTGCTGTGTTTATGTTTGTATGTTTTCTCACAAGGTCAAGTTGTATTTTTCTACAAACTTTACAAAAAATTGAATGAAGTTGAATCTGTGTGGATATGAAAGTGCTTTTTTTCTTTTTATTTGTTAACACATTTGTACTCATGTAATCTCATTGTATATTACACTCTGTTAGGAAATACATTAAAATGAACAACTGAGACCTGTTTCTCTAAAAGTAACTGCTGCATTTTTAAACTGGGTAAACAGAGCCCTGCGCCAAAACTTACGATTGGTCGCAAGTCTTCATTTAGACTGTAAAAACATCTGAATGTTACGACATTTTAGTGAAGCGGGCCTCTGGAGATTACCACATGCACATCAACCTATGAAATAGTCCTCTCATTTTACTTCTCAAACTGTAGTGCAATTTTTAAGGAGCACATTTAGTGGTTGTGTGCGTGTTTGACGCGGCTCTTGTGGTGTTTCAGGTCTGGGTCAAGATCGCGTTCTCGTTCGGACTCCCGGCAGCATGGTGGAAGGTCGAGGTTTGGAAACATACCGAGTTGATCTTGAGCTTCAACTTGTTGTGCCCTCTAGTGGGCTCAGTCATAAGCTTTGCATTGAGTAAACATAAAGCTTAGCTCTGGCTTGGCTCGTCTGTTTACAACACAAGCAATTTCAAACACTCAAAAGTCACTGACATATTTATGAATAACATCAGGCTGAATATAGGTAAAATTATAAAACCTTGTTCTTTTTATAAAATGAAACTTCCACACAAATTGTGTAATTGCTCACACGACATTTGTTTCACAAACACTATTTTCCTACGAGGTTATTTCTTTTCTCATGTATAGCACTTTTTCCTTGTGCATAATGTTTGTTCACTAGCCTCGGCTTAGTAACTTATGTGACTGACAGTGAGTGCAAGAACATGCAGTGCTGATTTTCATCATTTTTTGTCACAAAAGAACTGTGATTCATGAAAACAGAAAGCTGTAAGAAAAAAGTTGTAGCACACGAGAAATGGAATGCAGCTCATGAGAAAAGGATAATTTGCATGTGAAAAGAACTCTTAGAGACAGTGCTTGTGCTTTTGATGGGGAAGGGCAGGTGGCTAACTGTGAATTTTGAATTTTACGAAAGTGTTTATGAAGTATAACTGACAGTATACAGTAATTTGTTGCTATGGTAAAAGTTGCAGAAATTGGACATGCATTTATTGGGTTTTCACTTGACTCGAACACAGTTCAGTAGTACTGCTGTTCGAGTTCAAGTACTTAGCCCTTTGGATAAGTTGAATTTTTCTTTCTCTGATGAAATCTGACAGTCTGTGTGGATGCAACTTATGTGAATTACTGTTACATAGTCTTAAATGAAATTTCTCCAGCCTCATAGAAAGTGTGGCTGAAAGTATGAAGAAATTGAAATTGCTTAGAAATTGGCTGACAATTTTTGCCCCAAGAGTTTGCTGCTTCTTTACAGAAAATGTTTTGTTGGCTTTTTTTGACAGCTGCTGTAAAATGTGTACAAAGTCAGACTTAATTACCAACAGCATAGGAGCAATGCATCTTGTATGTTGATGGCCGCTTTTGCATGTTGCACAATGTAGTCTTATCGCGGTATTCCTTATATTACTGTCTCATTCTTCCCTTTTTTCAGGCATCGATCACGCTCTAAAGATCGTGACAATCGTCGCTAAGCCCGTACGAAGAGAACAGTAATCTTTTTAGTGTTGAAATGTTTCTTTCTTGAAGATGGTGTTGTCATGGTGAAAGTTTTATATCTGCCTTGTGTAGGAATTTTTTGATCATTTAACAAAACATTGAGTTGTTGAGTGTATTAAATTTTTAAATGAAATGTGAATTTTGTCGATTTCCAACAGGTAAGTAAAAATACATTTACATTTTCTGTAAATTGCTCCCACTGTTTAACTTGGAAAACAGTTTAATTTTGCTTGTAGCTTGTAGTCTCATTGGCATAGTTTCTATCAGATACAAATAATGGATTGTTATGTACAAAAATACTTGACTGTAAAGCCATTGTATTGCCATCAGATGATAGTCTTCAAACTTAGGTATTTCCGTTCAAGTACTAAGACAGTGGAAGCACATTACAATGGACCTTGGGACATGTCTAAAAGGTTGTTAAACTGGAAGTTTACCAAATCAATTTGATACGCTGTACAAAAGTCAGTTGGATTGGCATTTGTGGAATCAAAGGTTATGCACGCGTGTTCATTATAGACTTAGTTCGTTATAATGTGGCTCAAAGGTATGTGATTTTCGTTATGCCATGTCGTTGTTGGGTAAGCCACGCATAAGTTGGACCAAATTTTTTTTGTAGATCTGTTTGCCACGTAACTGGCTTTTTTTACTTTATAGTAAATAGTCTGTATTGTGTGCATTACTTGTTAGTGCATCATTGGGTCATGCTTGATGAAACCCAAAACGTGAATGAAGATACGTCGTTCACGCAGGCTCTCGAGAATGCCAGCAAGCGGCCTTATTGACAACGATGGTCAGGTTTGCTTTGTACAATGAGGTGTAGTTGCGTTACAGACAAGTATCGTTTTCGAAAGTGACCCGTTATTCTTTTATGGTTTAAATTTTCCATCGTATGTTTTCGTTGATGTCCAAGCTGCTGTAGACCAATACCCAAGGATGATTACCATGTATTAGACGAATGCTAGGCTGGGGATCTTGAATGTCTTTTACCTTATCCTAAGTTTCCAGATGCGTTATCATTCCCAGGGTAGAGTTCTAGTAGTTTGTGTCTTCAAATGTTTTGATTTACCATATAGAAGGATTCCTTAGATAAAACATCTGGTACTTTATTTTTAGCAAAGTCTGGATTTTAATGTAGTATGATTGAACTGTCTTACATTGTACCTTCTCGGAACTTTTCTATGCCATTCATTGTTACCACATTAACAACTTGTTTACTGTACAGTTGGCTTTGAGGTTTTCATCGAATGTTATAAGCAAGTAAACGCTAGAAGTCGTGTTTGTGGTAACAGGGATCAACTCCGTATACTTGCTTGATGTAACAACATTCTACTAAGCAGCACATTCGTGTATGTTTATGGTGATCCAGTGAATAGAACCCCTGCGATTTATACATTTGGGGGCAGTCACAAGAAA
Source organism: Phoronis australis (assembly GCA_002633005.1). Taxonomy (NCBI): domain Eukaryota; kingdom Metazoa; phylum Phoronida; family Phoronidae; genus Phoronis; species Phoronis australis. The sequence continues at coordinate 649,373 of NMRA01000197.1, read as the reverse complement.
CTTGAGTATGTATGTTTCATCAAAAGATTTCAAGAAAGCTTTTAAGACTGTGTACCAGGGACCCCAAAACCTCATCCTGTCATAGTGCACTCCTTCATACTACCACCGTAATAATGTAAACTTTTTCAAAAGTGAACCCTAATAAAGTGAATCTTTGAGAACTATCTGCCATGAGAGGAAGTGTGGCATATCACAGCGCTTTCAGCAATACAGTGTTACAAATAACACGAAAAGTATTTCATTTTAAAGTAATTTACTATGAGAAGAGTAATGGTGAATATCAACTTGAACATTTAATCAAAGATGAACATTAAGCTTTAACTGTTATTGGCATTACTTCTTTTGGCACCCTTATAAAATGATTATCTGTTAAAAATACTCCCCTAAGTCATGCTTAAGGTGCCAAAACCTGAAAAGTGTCACTTTCAGGTGAAGCTTTGTTAAAACATCCGTACCCAAGATTTCTGGTGGCTACCTCTGCACAATTCTCGGATTCTCTCCGCCTAATTAGTGAAAGGTCGTGGTGCAGTGTTTGGGATAAAGAATAGACCAGTATGAATATGTGTTTAGGACTTAGCAGTTGAAACATGTTGTATTCATAATGTACACTGTCATAGAACTACAAAGGTATTCTTGTTGAAAGTGTTAGTGTATTGGTCTAGGTAAGTGCTCATAGCATTAAACTGAGAAATGTAAAAAGCCAACAGAATATGTATGCTCGTAAAGGGAATTTGTTGAAAATTTCAAGCATTAATGTTATGTAAGTCCCTATAAAAAATGTCTAAATTTGTTGGACTTTGGAACATCATATCTCGGAAATGACCATCTCGAATTCATGTGAAACTTTCTGATACTATGCTGTGTGCTTCGGTCTCCAAAAATGCTCAGATTGTTTTTAAATATTTCACTTTTGCACGAGGGGCTATCAAACATGGGGCATATACAATTTTCGTGGAAAATTTTCATAATTTGCAGAAAGTGAAAAGCTACATTTTTGAGATATCAAATAAAATTTGGTCATGCCAGTGACACTTGTTTTTCTTATCCATGTTCCTTTTTTCAATTGCTAAATTTTACAAAAAAAATGTTTAGTCTCGTGACTCATTTACTGAGCGATTGATCAAATGTAAAAAAGGTAAATTGTAAATTCGGAAGGCTAAATACTACACACTTGTCAATAAGGGGCTACATAACCGTGCTGAAAGATTAATACATTTAGAAATCCTAGTTACATTGTATGTGCGAGACAATCTGGTGTCTTGCAACTGTTATTGACTGGAAATTTTTCATATTTATAGCTGGTATGCGACTGATGTAATTTCTATGTAAAATTTTCTTTTCATCAGTCCAGTTGTCACTATTCTTGTTAGTTATTGACTGGCAATAGATGTCAATGCTACTTAATAACATGGATTTTGTTTTCTAGTTCTTGCATTTCATTGCAGTTTTGTAAGATTGTTGCGAGTCACTTCATCTTTGTCTTGCTTGTAAAATAGGCCCAAAACAGAATACTAGCTCACATGAACAAGATTTATTATCCAGTGGGAAAAATATCTCCTACTTAACAAGTTAGCAGAAAAGTGGAGAAGTAGAAAAGTAACGTACATTTTTAAACAAAATCTCAATTTATAATAAATACACAATTACGTTGATCTGATGTATAAAAATTTAAGAAAATAAAAACGTGAAACCACATTAATTTCATGCGCGAAAATAATCAATTACTAAAATTGTGTTGCACAACCTGCTGTCATGAATACAACACCCATTTCTTCTGAAATGTTACTATGGCAACGTAATTGACTAGAGAGCCTACCTTGAACGGAATTTTGATATTTTAGATGTTTTGGGGCTAACCATAGTCCTAGCAAAATCAGCTACAGCCGATTTCATAAAGGTGGTTTAACAAAACTAGGTTTAAGACTTAAACCTGGTCTTCCTAAACCTGGTCTAATTTTAGACCTAACTTGCATTTCACCAACAGGGTTTAAGAATCTGAAAGCCTGGTTTTGCTAGACCAGGGAGCTGGTTCAGTAGAACCAGGTTTAAAGTATCAAAGGCACCCCACTGTGTCGAGCTGGGTAAACCCAACAAAGAAACTATTGAAGTGCTTCAATGAAACCTTGATCACGTGGGTATAGAATGGCATATACCAGTAGAATCAGTGCAGACATTTACGACAAAGGTCTAAAAGCTTTTCTCATGAGGAAAAATGTAATTTGTGTGCCCAACACACACACATTAAAGAACATGCTCAAGATTAGAAGTAACATGATAAATGTCCAAATTTATTTCCGTGTCATTTCAGTATTTATTTTTCGCGGTCAAAGGGGTGCAAGACCCCTTCCCGGCATCATTGAATTGGAGAACAGTGGAGGTGGAACTCAGTCAGAAGAATCAGAGGATGCGGTCTTAAGTCAAATCCGTAGGGCTTGCGATGATGAGACCTGCTCGACCAGTCGTATTTTGAGGAATCCGCAGGACACACTCCAGCACGTACTGGTCTACGCATAGGCGGATCCAGGGGGGTCAAGGGGTCCGGAGCCCTCCTTTTCCCTTGATTTTAATGATATCAAATCTATAATTTTCAAATTGTTGACTTGGTCCCCCCTTTCAAAAAGTCCTTGACCGTTCCCTCTCCTTTAAAAAATCCTGGATCCGCCCCTGCTACGTTTGATCTCGTGTCGTAGTAAACCTGAATAATGAAAATAGTCCATTTTCGCTCTGAAACTGCGTCGCAATTGCACACCGCGCCATCATTCAGTTGTACCTATACCATGCAAGTCTGACATATTTAACAGTTAAGATCTTAAACCATGTTTAACTTTAGACTTGGTCAGACCCAGGTAAGAATATAGCCCTCGTTGGTGAAATGAAAACTGACTTAGACCAGGTCTAAACTGGAGTTAAACCAGGTTTTACAAGACCACTGGTCTAAAAGTTAAACCACCTTTATGAAATGCAGATTATCATTAAACCTGGTCTAAGTCCAGTTTAAACCTGGTTTAACTTTAAACCACCTTTATGAAATCGGCTGCTAGAGTTTAAATGTAGGCCCCTCAAATGAAAGATGACTTTTTATGCTATATTACATCACTGTAAGAAGCCAGTACAAAAGCAAAGGTCAATGGAAGTTGTATAGACAAGCAGGGCTTGGAATTTTGCTCCTTTAAAAGGATTTTTTTTTTGTTTTTTTTTCCTCTTGGATGATCTCCAGTTCCTTTTTTTTATCATTATGTTGACCTTATTCAATGAAAAGCCGTATACTCCACTTAAATTTTACAACACAAAATATTTCTATCGCACAAGTTTATTTGTGGAGTGATGCATCACCTGGATAGTTTTCCTCTTTGTCATTGGTCATTCCAAGCCCTAGACAAGGGGTCTGAATAGAACACCATTGTATGCGTATGTTGTTCACCATCAGCTGTTTGAATTAAAAGGCAACTGTTACCATTACGTAGACAAAAGCTGGCCGATACGCCAAACATTTAGCAATTTATGGCACTGGTGGGTTCAGAGCGATGCTCCTGACGTGCGGTAGGAACCAAATCTACAACTGATACCATTCAAGATAGGCTTTAAAATACGAAAATGAATGTTCCCATAATGGTACTTGCACACAATGTGATTTTGGACAACCTCCAACATACTTTATAAAGACTGAAGTTTGAGTGGCTCTGTTACCGTGAAAATGACATAAGTTAATGCCTAAAACTAGGGTTTTGAATCGGTATTAAACAAAAGGTGAATAACAAAAACATGCAATTTGAGTCAATAGAATTAGGAATAGATTAAACCGGCTTTCTAAGTCAGAGACAAGCAGATGGTGAGAATTCATCTGAGGTGAAACTTTACTTGCCTGAAGGGTCAAGCATATGACAAGCAGATTGTGAGAATTCATCTGAGGTGAAATCTCACTTGCCTGAAGGGTCGAGTGTATGACAACCTCAATACACAATTTTGTTATGGAGTTATTAAGTTGAAAATCCGACTACTGTATGAGCAGTTTTTATTGTATTATAAAAATAATGGAAGTTCGACTCACTGCAAGAAATTTCCAATTTCAGAGAATCCATTAAGAAGTTATGGCTTAAAAGTCTGTTTTAACAAAACAGTCAAGATTATGACAAACCCTTTTTTCACACTGTTAATCCTGATATTGAAGCCTTGTTATGTCTACTTGCATATTGCATGTTTGACACCAAATTTGTGCGAAGCCGTCATATTGCACTACTCCACAGCTGCAGTCATTCACATCATCACCAGAGGTCAGAGTTCATCGCAGACCACAGTGTATTATCCCTTCTTGCCTTAGAACTGTTAGTGGGCACGTTCAGATAACTCGCAAACATGGGATCTCCCTCAGGAACAGTTTCACCCTCACCTTTACCATTTTCACTGGCAAAACTTGTTCTCTGATATGGACATTGGTTAATATTTGCATTTAGTTTTCTATTTACATTCCTGCTGGTGTTTTTCTCTGAAATGCCATCACTGTTCGGCGATCTTTCCATCAAGGGGACCTTGCGCTCTAAGACAATTTCCGGAGCTCGGGTTGGAGAAGGAAGAAACGGTGCAGTGGGAAGAATACACTTTCTTGAATCTGTAACATTAGCAACTGCAGATTAAATATACTCATTCCATTCCAATCACCAATTAAAAACACAGGATCAGTTTTGTCAGTCGAAAGTTACTAAAATATAAACATTTCGTAACTTTAAGCTCTGTTTGGTTTGCCTTATTTAACTATTAATATTTTCGAAGATTTTTAAAAAGTGGACGGGGTTGCCGCAGAAGCCTGATTACATATGACAGCAGTTGAGATGTCACCTCTAAAAATAAAAGTTAAGTTTATTAAATTCAATTAAGTTTGAAAATATTTGGAGCTGTGTTGAATGAGCATTATTTAGTTTCGCCTGGACTAACTTGAGTTAAAATTTGTTTTATGAAGTTTTTAACTCTAAGAAAGCGGAAAAATTGCATGACTAACTTTTGGAAATTAATTGGCATTGCACTCGCACTGATAACTATTCATACATACTACATTCAAGAGTACTTGGGCAACAACTTTTCTTAAGACATATTGTTTTGATTACGTAGCTCTATTCACAGTTTAAAACTCTTAACTGATAGTCTCTCCAATTGGCAACAGTCAGATTTTGCATGTTGTCCATTTAAAAAGAATGTTCAAGTTCATGGTTGTAGAAAAAACAAAGCCAAACAAACTGGTGTCAAAATCAAATCACATAAAACAATCGTACATACAACATAAGGTACGGCATTTTCAATCGATGCATCAAAAAGAGAATAACCGACTACACAAAAATTGTAGTGCAGAACAGGCAACATTCGTAATAATCACTTTATTGTATCAATTTTGATAAATATCCCAAGACCTGGACTAGTTTTGAAAACTGATTTCCCCATTGAAAGTTAAACAAGAGCAACACGAAGTAAAAATCCATCAATGAACTCCGAACATATAGAGGCAAGTGCAAAAACACTAAAACTGCCACTAGGGAGCACAGTGGTAGTCGGATTGGTCTGAAACTTGTCGTCATCTGTTATCAGCCTTACAGGAACATATCTTCAATTTTTTACAAATACCAGCCGCAGACGGAAAAGCACCACTAGGTGGTGCAGAGCAGTGGAGCCAACATCAGGAACATGTCTGCCAGTTCTCATAATGATCCTTCAAGCCGTTTGGCAAAAAGAGACAGACGCAAAAAAGACTTGAACATTTTGTAAATGGCCACCAAGTGGTGCAGAATGTCAAATTCATTCAATAATGGAAAGGCATCGTCTTTCCTTAATAGAAACATATTTGCAAAATAAAAAAATACGGGATATCAAAGATACAGAGGCAACCGTAAACTACTAAAGTTGTCACTTGGGGGCACAGTGGTAGCCAAATTCGTCTGAAAATAGTCACCATCTGCAATCATCTCCATAGAAAAACATCTATTTTCCTGAAGGTGCTCCAAGGGGTGTTGAGATTCAGCAGCAGACGCAGGACAGATATGATAGCAATATGTGACCACGTACAAATACGTAGCCACATAAAAAGGGCTACTAGCTCTAAAGAGAATTCTGTTGCACGGTGAATTTCTTCCTCATATTCACCATAATGGTAAAATCTGACCAATTTCTGGAAAAATAATTCCCAGAGTTCAAAGCTTTTTTAGTTTTCAAAGGCTTCCAACATACCAGTAATCAAAATTTCTCAAAATGTTGCCTAAAGGGGCACTGTATGTAAAATTTAAGAATAATTACATTTGCTGCTTTTTGTGACAATAATGAGAACAAGAGCAACGCAGAGCGTTGAAATGCGCCCACAATTGCACCGTATACGGTATCCTACTAGGGTTTTTTATTGGTACCATGAAGTGGCTAGTAGAGGGCATATATGTAGTATGTTGTACTTTGCAAAATGGAAAGGCATGGTCACCACAGAAACATAGAATTAAAAACAGATTTACCAATATACGAGATTAGCACAGCATTAGAATGCCAGAAACAAATTTCTACTTGGAACTTTTCCTTCATAGTCACGAAGTAACACAAAGTATACACCTGAAGACCTATGAAAACACAGAGGTCAATGTAAAATTCTTAAATTGCCACTAGAGGCATACCGGTAGTCAGAATCATCCTAAAGTCGTCATCGTCCGTTGTCAACATCACATAAATACACTTGCTAAATTTAGTAAAGATCCTGCAAACGGTTTGGGAGATACAGCCATGGGCGCAAAAAAAAGACTGCCACTAGGAGGCGCCACAGTAATCAAAGTCATGGGAAATTCAGCGACAACCATCCTCTTCATAGTAAGAACATACATGCCAATTTTAACAATCATACTTAGAGCGGTTTGGTTGATAGAGGGGTGGACGCAAAAATACAGACTCGAAAACAGTAAAAATGGCAACTAGGTGGCGCAAACTATGTCGAATCCATCTGAAAACGGGAGAATAGCGTCATCTCACTAATAGGTGCCTACATACCAAATTTCATGAAAATCCGTTCAGGACTTTTGAAGATACAAAGGTAAGCGTAAAAAATTAAAATTGCCGCTAGGGGGCACACCGGTAGTCGGATCCATCCAAAAGTCGTCATCTTCCGTTGTTAACATCAAATAAATATACTTACACAATTTCGTAAAGATCCTGCGAAAGGTTTAGGAGACACAGCCATAGGTGCAAAAAAAACAAAACTACCACTAGGAGGCGCCACAGTAGTCAAAATCGTCGGAAAATCATCGTCAACCCTCTTCTACATAGTAAGCATATACATGCCAATTTTTACAATCATCCTTTGAGCGGTTTGGTTGATAGAGGGGTGGACGCACAAAAACAGACTCGAAAACACTAAAAATGGCCACTAGGTGGCGCAAACTATGTTGAAACCATTTGAAAACGGGAGGAAATCATCATCTCACTAATAGGTGCCTACATACCAAATTTCATGAAAATCCGTTCAGGACTTTTGAAAATACAAAGGTAAGCGTAAAAAATTAAAATTGCCACTAGGGGGCACACCGGTAGTCGGATCCGTCCGAAAATTCGCACATGCTGTCCCATTCATGAATGTAACATATGCGCCAAATTTTATGAACGTATGTCAAAGCGTTTTGGAGATAGAGCAGCGGACGCCGGACGCCGCCCGGACGGACGGAGATGACGGCATAATGCGTCCACATATAAATATGTGGGCGCATAAAAATTACTAGTCCGCCATATTGCATCCAACTTGGCAATCGGCCAATTACCATCTTTTCAGATAGCCAGGCAGCAATAAAAGCCCTAAAGAAACTAAGGGTCAACTCTCGTTGTGTTAATGCTTGTATTAATGAGCTTAACAAGCTTGCATTTGAAAGAACCGTTAATATATGCTGGGTCAGGGCCCATGTGGGAATTGATGGCAATGAGAATGCAGACAGACTCGCAAAGATAGGAGCAAGCGTTCTGCATTTTGTGCCTGAACCTGCTATCCCGGTATCTTACGGATGTTGCAGGATGAGTATACGCAACTGGGTACATACCCAGTCAGCAGCCCAGCGGGCATCACTTAACTCCAGCAGAGAGACCAAGGAGAATTTTCCAAACGTGATCGAACCAAAAGGTTCAACAAGCCTTCTGAGTCTAGATAGATTGGGTATATGACATGTCATTCAAATTTTGACGGGCCACTGCAACCTAGCCCGACACAGACACATTACTGGGCATATGGGGAGCCCTGTGTGTCCCGAGTGTGGTACTGACGTAGAATCTCCAAAACACCTGGTAGAGTCTTGCCCAGCTTTTTATAGGCTAAGGAGCAACCTGCTGGATGGCACTGTTACATGCCTACAACATATAGTGCATGGCAACAAATGGAAACGTCTGTCCGTTTTTCTAAAGGAGACTGGCAGACTTAAAAACTTTCTTCACGAGGAGCCATAATTGGGGTCTCGTGCCTTTGCTCAGGTGTTTTGTGCAATGGGCCCAACCATGAGGCCTGCGCACGTCTGATGCACCGCAAATGACATCAGACCACCTGCACTGAAATTTTTTTTATATATTGCATCCTAAATTTGTGACATTCTATCATAACACAATATGTATTGTCTTACAGAATCCAGACTTTGATAGTCTTTGTTTAGGCTGACATGTAGTCTCCGACGCACGCTTCCAGCTCTCAACAATGGTTGCTGCCCAACCTGATGTCTCAACAACGGGACAAAGAGTCGACGAACTCCTGAAACCTTCGCTCTTCAACTGAGATACACCATCATCCTGATTTTGCAGAAAAAATAGAAACAAAGCGTCAAACCTTCCTTCCGTTAAAATTCCCATTTCAATGTACAGAGATAGCTTAGACGTATCAATTTCCAAACGCATGCAATTTGACACTAAATTCAATTTCCTACATGATTAACTGAACACATGACTATAATACTGATTACTTATCAACTTCAGCTGACTTTTCTCAATGCCTCTCGAAAGTGTTGTGTTCTCCACAGACTAAGACTCTTCACAGACTTTGAGAAATATCGAAAATAGTTGATAAACAATCATACAGTCGTGGGTTACACGAAACATTTTGAAATGAGTAAAAGTTGAACCTTTATATGTGTGGTGCCTGTAGCCACACAGCAGGGGTCAAGTCAACCAAAATGTCTAACATGTGATAAATTTTTGAATTGTCTCTGTAAGGTACAGGCAGGTTGTCTTGGGTCCAAAGTAATTTCTGCAGTGCTATAGAACTTTACCTTAATATCTGTTCCACTAAGATCCAGTAACTGTAAACGCTTAAACCGGAGTAAATATTGCACTGACTTTGACGTAATCCCTCTGTTACCTAAATAGAAAGAAAGTTTAAATGCACACACACATGCACGCACATACAGACAAGCACGCATGCACACACAGACAAGCACGCACGCACACACAGACAAGCATGAATGCACACACACAAACAAACACACAGCATATGAAGAAAATTAAATCAGGAATACAAGAGTAATGTTCAGGAAACATTTTGTAGCACTACTCTTTAGCTTTGTGAGAGCACAAATCATCTTTCACTTGACCCAATTTCTAATTCTGGGATGGCGAGATGAACCGAGTAAACAGGAGCAAGACTTAATTTCATTCAGTCTCAGACATCTTAACATCAATTTGGTGCTAATCATTAATCATAAAATCATACTCTGTCCTAAATTGGCGAGATTCTAACCACTTGCAAGTGATAAGCTTTAGTGAGAACTACCCTAATACAGATATATACAGTTAAAATTCTGCAGCGTGGGACAATGAAAATTTTATCATTTCCCTCCAAGGTCAGAGCTTGTAAATAGGCAATACTTTGAGATGTACAATGAACGTCAACATCACCCGGCATGTCCCAATTATTCAGCTTTAATTGCTGTGTCCCAAATTTCAGAAACTAATCGAACTGGACAACTTTTACCATAGTTTCAAGAAGTCTTTAGTACCTACAGGCAAGATTTAAAACTTTCAAGTTGAAAGGACCTCTCTTTTTGATATTCATTGAGAACGTCATCTTCTGAACACCATTGTCAGAGAGGAAGTTGCCGTCCAGATGGAGTGCTTCTAATCTGCAATAAGACATCAAGCATTTGACAATGGTTGACTGCAACTCACTGCTTGCAGAAACAAAAAATGTTTGAGGGTTCTGAGCAGTTTACACTTCCACTGTTAACACACAGTGCAAGACAAAAGTAATCAGACAAAATACCGTTTTTCCCGTCGTGAGGGCTAATTCTGTTAACAGCAAAATTCCTGGTAGTAACTATTAAGGAGACAAAATTCTAATTACAGAATGACTTAGCCATAGTAGATAGTAGATTTCTCATTAATTCCTCATCAGTCTTGCTCATGTGGGACTATTCTGATGAGGAACTTGGTTTCTGCCCAGCCATCATGACAGGGAATTCTGGATCATTTTGTCTGATTACTTTAGGCTTGCACATAGCAGTGTCACCAGAGATGAATACAAAGACTGCAACTAAGAATATCAGCTATTTACTTGTCTGGGTTCTCACCGGATACTTCGCCAAAAACAATTGATTTGAAGCAATTCTTAATACAGTTACACAGGTAGTATTGGCTCTACATTTCCCAACCCTTGGGTCCAGACGATGGACGCAACAAAATTGTCGTGCCCCATTTCAAATTCTTGGAGTTTAAGAAAACAGTTAAGAAGGCACTGCACTAGAACAAAGTGAGTCACAATTTACATGTACCATGTGCAGTACAAGACAAAAGTAATCAACGATGTTACAGTTTTCTAAAATATTTCATTTTTCTTTTCATTTTCATGAAAATCATAAAAAAATTTTGATAGCCTCTCATGCAAAAGTGGGAAATTTCAAAAACATTTCTTAAAAACAATTTGCAGAAAATTACACAAAACATACGGTGTGATAGTTTCACATGATTCTGATCAGTCATTTCTGAGCTACGACATTCCGCCAAATCATATATTCCTAGCGTTCCACATATGCTGTTTAAAGTCATGTAGAAAATGTCTTTTAAAATGATATGGTGCACACCCTTGGAGCACAACAAAAACCCATTCCATACCTTTCTAGACGTGCAACACACTGTAGGAAGTCGTGATCATCTCCAAGACTACACAAACCAAGATCAAGCTGAGTTAGGTCAGTGAAAATCTCAAATTGATCTTGATACAAGCCCAAGGCCATGTGACATCCCCTCAGGTTAAGAGACTTCAAAATATCTTGCTTGTAGGAATTATGAAACAGTGTTATAATCTTGAGAGAATGTTTACTATCCAACTTCAAGCAATCGTGTTCTTCTGCACAACGGAATATTTTGCGACCAATTAAGTCTGGGAAACCAACCAAAGATTCGGCATGTTGAAGATTCTGCCCTATGAACTCTATGCATGTGTCAAACAGTGTTTTTGGTTCAAAATTTTCATTGGTCACTAAGTCCACGCATCCTCCTTTAAAAGCATCCGTTTTCCTTTTCTTGGTGGTTGAGACGATACCAGTTGAAATGTCCATGGCAACTGCAAGCAAGAAAATGTATTAGTATTACCGGTAGTCAGTATCTATGAAAGATATAAGGCCAAAAAAATAATTAAGTCAAGCCTGTTTTTACGGAATTAGGGCTGTGGTGTTGTGATTTTTAGGTGAACATTCTTTTAAAGACACCTGATGTGAATTGAAGCAAAATAATTAGCTGTACTCTGGTTGACTGGGGGAACTGTGACTCACAACTGCGCCCTTTACATCTAGAAATGTCCGATATTTAGGTTCGGTCCGATAATTACTAAATCAGGTACACTATGTGTATAATTGAAATATTTAATTTAAATCGCATTCATTTGTAGTAATAGCCGAGATTACCCGACCCGGGGATCGAACCCGCGATCCCCATAAAACCGGCAAGCGTGCTAACCATTCAGCTAATAGGCAATTGCCCGTTAGCGAGTAGCTAACAGAGGCTCATATAATTCACCGGAAGCACATCTACAACACATTTAACTTGAGGATTAGGCAATGACCATCGGCTCTGTTGGCCCGACCTGAAAGCGCCCTGGATGCCGCAGGCACACAGATTACAGGCCAACCGAGGGGCAACGTGCTGCCTACTGAAAGAATGTCTGTTCGAAAAAAAAGCTTGATTGGGCAGATTGGGGTATTTGTTCGAGCTGAGAAAAGTTTAAGACATCAACAGCCTGCAAATAGTAGTCATAATTGCCATCAGATATCACTCACGCAATACTCTATTTCACAGTAACTGTCCGAGAGTAAACTACTGCACTAAATTCCCTCTTCGCCCATTCTTGATATTTCACAAGGAGAAGCAATCTCCAGACAGAGTACCGAACGACAAACCTATCAGACATTTGTCCTTTATGTTTCCCGCACTGACGATTTCGCAACATACGATTGGTGCGTTTCAGTTATCGCGCCCGTGATTTCCGGTGAGAATTCACAACATTTTTGCAGGAAGCGTCTTTGGCGACGTTGATTTGAGCTCCAGCACCGTGACAATTACAATGTTTGACGTTGCTCTCAGCAGTGCAGGCGCTCAGATTGTTAAAGTTACGTCTAGTGACGAGAAATATCCAGCGGATAATATTATAGACGGGTATGTGTGGATTGAATTGAAAGCAGAAACTGGGATTGAATGTTTTTTTTAGCCAGGGCTTCAAACAAACTGACAGTGACAGTGACACTGACAGTTCGTTATTGCTTGACACCAGGCTCTACAAGATAATTAGCTTGTCACGGCATGTCATGTGACGTGCCGTGCATGGTCTGAATGAATGACAAACTGTCAGCTCTTTTCAACCAAAGAAATCAATTCTCCTCGGAGTAAGGAATGAGATGAAAGCAATTTTCTAGCAGTTTGTTCGCTAAAGTTTGATTCTGGAATGAAACTTTGATGTATAGTTGCTTTAAAGTAACAAGTGGCGGATTTAGAGGGGGGCCATGCCCCCCCTAAAATTCTCCCAGATTCCATTTGGCACTTCGG
>NMRA01000197.1:609134-626957 GCA_002633005.1 Phoronis australis | reverse complement strand
CCCCGGCCCCCGCTTCTTAAGGCCCTGTTAATAGATAGTCAAGAGGGTTGTTTAGCAGGGAATCTGATCTCAGGTCCTTTTGTGTGGAGTAGATTTGTTATCGCATTCATGGCTTCACGGTAATATAATACTGACAGGAATAAATTTGTATACCATGGTTTAAAACTGGTGATTTTTGAACAATTTGAATTCTTGGAGTAAAATGTTGAAATACAAGGCGAAAAATAGGCAAAATAGATACTAAGGTTTCGGCTCTCTGGTACCCGTTGGTGATAAAAAGTGGGAGATAACTGATGCAGGACAAAAGTGCACGTGAACGTATATCAACATGATGTTTGTGTTTGAATCTAGTCGAGCTGAAATTTTACTACGTCAAAATAGATGCGTTAGCTAAGTTTCGGTTCCGTGGTACCCGTTGGTCATTAAAGCGTGGTAGATAATTGGCTTCAGAGTCCTGATGCAGGGCAATTATAGTACACATGAACGTATAACAACATGGCGTTTGTGTTTGAACTTAAAGTCGAGCTGCAAAATGAAATTTAACAACGTCACAGGAGTTAATATCATCGAGAATGCCTATTATTGGTTAGCATAGGTTGTATCCATGAGGCGTACCGTGACCTACGCATGCGGTTTTAGAAACTCAGAGATGTTTTACTGCAGGGTGATATATAATAACCAAAAAATAATCGTACATTAGATGGGTGGGTTATCCCCATTTTCTGCCGGTGCTTCTCAGCCCTGCCAAGATGCACGCTTACATTTGGAGCTACACGTATGCCTGTAACTGCGTCAAGTATTGCAAAAAAGGAATTTGAAATTGTGATTAAGGGACCTTTAATTTTGTTTTCCCCGACCNCGCCATTATTGACAATTTTGTTTCACTGCTAAGGTCATCAGTCGTTCACGTCACATTCACAGATCCTTCAAAACTACCTTAACTACGGTCAGCATGTTTTGTATAACCAGGCCAATAGCCAGGGGAGTTCGCAAGTTCGATCGAACCCTCCAACTCCCACAGAAAAGATCCAGTACCAGCCTATTCGTCAAAATGTTTTTCTTACAAGGAAATAGATGGACAACGATAAAATTGTTCCACTGATCTACTGATATTACTAACAACAATGATAACTAAGTTAGTAATAATTTTTTCCAGAATTTGTTTCTGTCATTCAAAGTGCTACACGTAATCATCGGCCGTACCCGGCCTAATGAGTCCGAGTGTTGTTTGTGTAGATGACTAGATCGTAAAGACGATTAGAGGAGACGTCACGTTATTCATCGGGTACTGATTATGGGAGTTGAGAAGTAAATGTCTATACATGTACCTAGCTACAGTGGGCTATATAACAGCGAGATATTTATTATAACTGGGCACACCGAGCCAAAGAAATTTAGTATAGGTACGGTTGTGGAAAAGTGTGGTTATTTGGCCCAGGTAATAGTGGTAAATTAATTATGGTATTCGAGCAAAGGTTATTAGATTGAGACGCTCAGGAATGGCAACTGGAAATAGGTAGATCATATAAATATGAATTGTATAGTCTTATTAAACGTGATCTTGTTAGCGAGAATTGTTTTAGCGCTTATTCGAGAAGAATACTTGAGCAGTTTCGATGTTCAAGTCACTCACTTAATATAGAGAAGGCATATGGGTATTCCTAGAAATGAGAAAATATGCGGCATATGCAATCTGGGTGAAATTGAAAATGAGCCTCGTTTCATGTGTCGATGCCCTGTTCTTGAAGACCTTAGAAGAAATCTTCTTCCAGAGATTGTGAATGTTAACTATTCTCTTGTAAGGTTATTCCAACAGAAAAACCATGACAGTATCCAGCGCCTTGCATTGTATACTCAGAGGGCTATATAGCTTTAAGAGAAGAACTGCTGTCTGTGTAAATACTCTGAATATACTTTTGAATTTATGTATATATGGAATGCCTGCTATGTACAACAAATAATATATTAGGGAAGATTAAATCTAGACCTAATAAAAACTTTGGTCAATAAAGAAAGTCTTCTCTTGTCAATCAGTGCCAATGGTGCACAGCCCCGCAGACTTCATACGAGCAACAAACTGATGGAGAAGATTTCCGAGGTTACATGTCACTATTCCGAAAGTTCACTATTCATAAGTTTCACTACTCCGAATGTTAGCTACCGTCGAAAGTTCACTAAACCAGAACTCCGACAGTTTATTATTCCGATAGTCTGCTAATAGTTGTAACTGACATAAATAAAAGTATTGTATTTGTGTCCAGTTAGTAACCATTCAAAGGGTGCGCAAAAGTTGAAATTTTTTTAAAACTTAGATTACCTTGTTTACAAATGAGCTCAGATCCATTTGTAATTCTTGAATCTTAGTAACCAGCCATTCTCAAGCTGGGATATCATCATGTCAGAGCTGCGGCGACCAACGACGGTTAAGAAGATTGAACGGACATGGAGAAGCTGGGTAGCCTACAAATTACATTTAGTTTCAACCCGACAGTGCGGTGGGTGAGGTTGACGAGCAACTGACCCTAAACTTTTCAGTCGCGCTGTGAAATGATGCGATCTTGACATGGATTTGTTGAATGTGTCGTGGTTGATAATTCATCAATATTCCTACTTCATTTTCTTTTAAAAATGCAAGTACGTACTCATTTTCCATATTCGTAAGACAAGCGGGCAATTTCACAAGCGCATGGAATCCGGGCGTTGTTTTGGCCTAGATGCACCAATCAATGCATAGATTAAAGGGGAAGGCAACCTTTTTCCGACTTAATTTGTGCATGTAAAAGTATAAAAATTTACACCTGAGTGAGCCAGGAAATTTTAGATATTCTTGGAGTAGTGAACCTTAGTAATAGTGGACTGTTCCGGCATTTCCAGAGATGTAAGCAACTTAAATGACACACAAAATACAACCAAATAAAAAATTCAAGTCATTCTACGACTAAATATTTCCGTCCGAGTACGTAATAAGGTGTAATCACTCACTTAAATAAGCCTGGTCTGCGTTCAGTAGATGCTAGGACCTACGCTAGGACCTACGCTAGGACCTAGCTAAAACCTAGTCAAAGTCACGTGTTCTCCTTTAAAACACACGGCAGTATCTCACGTAATCTCGCGAAGTCTTGCTTTTTAGCGAGGTCCCAGCGTTACTGAACGGGAGGCAGATCTGAATGTTTGGTAGGGGGTAACTCGAGAACGTTCTCTTTCTGGACCACATTACATCTGCATTTGAGTCCCATTCCTTGCGAGCAACTGTCATGCCATCCTTATTTCTGGTATTACGAATTCCGTTAAGAACATAGAACTGAGAATGCTCGTTGTGTATCAAAGTTTGCAAACTGAAGGTCAGCCGTTCTAGAAATTCGAGCCACTCTCCTCGCAACTCTGCTAAGCCCATAATATCTACTCAATTGATCAAAGAAATGAAAGCCAGACATGTATTTTTTCTGGTGTAGTTTTTATCTGTGAAACAAAACCGTTTTAAAACTGAAAAGGTTGTACATGTAGAAATATGAATAGTACAAAATGAATGATTTAACCACAGCTTTATTGTCTATTGTCTGAGACAGATTACTTTAGCTTGGAATATTGTAGGGATGCCATGCCTGGATTTGGACTGCTATCAGACATACAAAACGATTATCCCATCCACTTCCCTGAAACAAAATAATGTTCTGTAACCCTCGACATTCGACAAACGTTTGGAGGAAAATCTGAAAACTCATTTCGAAGTTTGCTAAAAGGGCAAGCGTTGCCTACGCTTTTAGCGAATTCTCAAAAATTCGAGCTCTCCATTATTTAGGCTCAATCTCACCCGTATTGACTTGAAATGACCCAATGTTAGACGGTTTAGCCAATCCCGTCAAAAGCACTGGCTTTTATTTGCCGGCGTCCTTAACGTGTATTTGGGGTTTAAACGATTTTCATCTTTGTGTTGAAAGGTTTTAGGTACCGTTTGTGAGTATTCTGTTTCGCCATTTCCACTTTAGGTTGTTATTTATGGAAATGGTCTTTCAGTGGCTGTTTACGACCTCAGAATTTTACTATATATTCCACACTCGTGCCCTTTTAATCCACTGTACCGTGTCTTGAACAGTCTTTTCAAATTTCAATCTTAATTCACCACCCTCTTAGTGATATCATGAACCTGTCATCTTTTAATTATTCACATGTGTTTAAAATGAAAGCGGCTGGTTTTAAAATGTCTTTGAAATTTAACTTTTAATGTTTATGGTATGCCAAAGCGCTGAAAAATCAAGACCTGTATTTTAATTTTAAGATCACGATAAATCCATGAAGACTTTCCAAAAATCCTGCCAACAATTTCAAAAATTTTCGAAATCTTGGCATGATATTTTAAAACCATATATGTCTTGGCAAGGTTATTTGAAAAATGTTCCAATGATAAATGTTGACAAGATTTTCAGAAAATCATGTCAAAATCGCAAAATTTCAAAGGCACAGTATTAGCAAGGCTTTCAAAAACATTAGCAAGATTTTTATTCTTGGCGACTTTATTGAAGGCTTGAAGTGAAAATATGGTCTTTTGACTTGGTTTTTCGTTCCCGATGGAATTTCAAAACGGAAGAAATGCAACACTCCAATATCATGATAATGTTAACATCCACAATAAAAATGTTGACAACACTTAAATAAAATGTTGACAAGATTTTTCAAAAATTAGCAAGATTTTTTGAAAATGTTGGCAACATTTGAGTAAAAAGTTGACAAGACTTTTAAAATGTTTACCACACTTTTAAGATGTTGATGAACTTGCAGAGGACACATTTTTCAGCCGCTCCAGACATCTGAACGACATGAGTTGTCACCTACTGGAAAAGCGACAAGTCCAAGAAACGACAATATGTGACTGTATCCAATACTAATTACGTCATTAGACGTTATATTCGTGCCTTTTTGTTATCTACAGCTTAATTAACAAAATGCAGATGACAATGTAGATAATGGTGGAACTACGAAAAACAGCACCATGGAGATGGTGGTTATAGTGCCTGTAGAACTGGAGGTGGCGGTGGTAACTCTCTCTACGCTGGTGGTGGGTACTCTGGTGGCGGAGGCGGCGGTGGCGGTGGTGGCGGCGGCGGGTACTGTGGTGCAGGCAGCGGCGGCAGCGGCGGCGGGTGCCCTGGTGGTGGTGGCGGTGGCGGGTACTCTGGCGGCGGCAGCGGCGAGGGATACTCTGGTGGCGGCGGCGGTGGTGGCGGAGGCTGCGGGTACACTGGCGGTGCTGATTCGGGTGGCAGTGGTACTGGATATGGCCCTAATGGCTCCGCTGTTAAAAACAGTAACATCAGTTACAAATTGTTTGTATGTAGTATTGGCAGAAATGGTGGACTTCTGTTTCAGTTTCCCTGAAGTTCATTTGCTAAGCTGTATGGACGTTTGACGTCAGCACGTAAGTGGGTACAGCGCACGTGAGAAGACTAGTTATACATAATAGAGTTGTTGCACCTAATTACAACTCGTTTCAGGAGTAACAAATTCTAGGGTAAGTCTGTGTTTGGACGGCACTTAACAGTCGGTCGATCCCTATGATACGGGTATACACAGGTGTCGCAGCGTTGTGTCTTTAATTCATTCACCGTATCTTATGGCCGGAACAACTTAAAATGGGACTTAAATATTTTGAGGACTAAACCATAACGGGTACAGCTGAATACAAAGTTTCGGTACCACACGAATAGCTGGAAATTTAGGTGAAAAGAATACCATTGAAGGTGACGCAAAGTCTGAGAACCATGCGTATACCTTAGAGAAGTAGTGAGTTCTGATGTTTTGTTCTTGGTCTTGTTCTGACGGCTGGACAACACGATCTTGTGTATGACCCGCCTTAAATAAGTAACTCTGACCAATCAGGATTATCCTGGTGAGGGAAGGCCAAATTCCTAACATATGACTAACGAAGGTCAAATATGGTAATGTTCAAAGACCAACCATTCCGCATTTCCGGAGCCTAAAATTACTCTCAGAGATGAACGTTAAGTGCTCTTGTGTGAAGGGCAGCTAAATACTGTGATGACCAAGAGAAGAGAAAATTGGGAGCCCTTTCGTAACCACAGTGGACCCTTCAAAGTTGTGGCAACCTGAAGTTCAGAAAGTGTGCAACAGTAAGTCTTAGCGTCTCCTTATTTTATTACTTGGAGGTCTCGACAATCCGCACTGCATACAGAATAATAAGGCACAGCATACAGAACAATAAGGCACAGCATACAGAATAATAAGGCACTGTATACAGAATAATAAGGCACAGCATACAGAACAATAAGGCACAGCATACAGAATAATAAGGCACTGCATACAGAATAATAAGGCACAGCATACAGAATAATAAGGCACAGCATACAGAATAATAAGGCACTGCATACAGAATAATAAGGCACTGCATACAGAATAATAAGACACTGCATACAGAATAATAAGGCACTGCATACAGAATAATAAGGCACTGCATACAGAATAATAAGGCACTGCATACAGAATAATAAGACACTGCATACAGAATAATAAGGCACTGCATACAGAATAATAAGGCACTGCATACAGAATAATAAGGCACTGCATACAGAATAATAAGACACTGCATACAGAATAATAAGGCACTGCATACAGAATAATAAGGCACTGCATACAGAATAATAAGGCACTGCATACAGAATAATAAGACACTGCATACAGAATAATAAGGCACTGCATACAGAATAATAAGGCACTGCATACAGAATAATAAGGCACTGCATACAGAATAATAAGACACTGCATACAGAATAATAAGACACTGCATACAGAATAATAAGGCACAGCATACAGAATAATAAGGCACTGCATACAGAATAATAAGGCACAGCATACAGAATAATAAGGCACAGCATACAGAATAATAAGGCACTGCATACAGAATAATAAGACACTGCATACAGAATAATAAGACACTGCATACAGAATAATAAGGCACTGCATACAGAATAATAAGGCACTGCATACAGAATAATAAGACACTGCATACAGAATAATAAGACACTGCATACAGAATAATAAGGCACTGCATACAGAATAATAAGGCACTGCATACAGAATAATAAGACACTGCATACAGAATAATAAGACACTGCATACAGAATAATAAGGCACTGCATACAGAATAATAAGGCACTGCATACAGAATAATAAGGCACTGCATACAGAATAATAAGACACTGCATACAGAATAATAAGGCACCGCATACAGAATAATAAGGCACTGCATACAGAATAATAAGGCACAGCATACAGAATAATAAGACACTGCATACAGAATAACAAGGCACCGCATACAGAATAATAAGGAACTGCATACAGAATAATAAGGAACTGCATACAGAATAATAAGGCACAGAATACAGATTTTTTCCTTTGAACGCTGCAGAAGTGATTAAGAACAGAGGCAAGTTAATGAAGTACATGAAAGTGAAAAAATATACCAATCTATCAGACGATGAAGCCAAAGGCAAAAAGCATCAGAGGGTATAAGAGGTTGTGTAAAAAACAAATATACACCAATCTCAATGGCACATTAGATTATGTGAACTTCGGGGAAGTAATGTTCCTCTCCCTCAGTCCGTAGATAACCTGGGTCGAGTTCAATCAGAGTATCCGGGGAGAAATTTCTAGCTGAGATCCCGTGCTCTCATTGAAAGTGCAAGGCGATATCTCGCGGAATCTCAGGAGATCTTGTTTTTCTTACAAGACGCTTTATTGAATTCTCGGGATCGGTCCATATTATTGACTTGGATATATTAACCGCTGTTGAGTTTCAAGCAGCCTAAATCATGTAATAAATTTCAGTGACGAGCCACGCCTCTAGTCGAAACTTTTACAGCGTTTGTAGTATGTGTGCAGCGTTGTCTAATCTCTGCACTCGAAACTTGACTCGAAATTTTACGAATACCAATTGGGTGGCACGCTTCGATTACACGTTTTGTGCTGAGTGATTGGTTAAGTTTTGAGTCTAAGCATAGTGACCACAAATTCTTTGAATTTTTTCACTTGTGGTATATTTTTACTGAATATTTAGTAATAGCGAGATTCCGTCACACCGGAATTTCACCGATCGATACAAGTATCCCATAATCATAGGAATAGAGCTTCCATGTGATCCATGGAATCGGTTTATAAACTCGAGTTTGAACTCGAAATTTTGAGTTCAATTTCCAACGTATAACTTTAATGCTGGTGCCATTAAGTGCATAAGGGTTATACATTTAACCATGAAAACGTAGTGTGATCGAGTTTGCATTCATACAGTGCTAAGAAAATCGGCAAAATTTGCTTTTCATTTACGGATATTAGCCCTTGACCGCGTCAAGCTTCAGAAAATCCACCCGGAGTAATCATTATACAAGTAGTGTCTTAAAGCCGTGAAGATGAAAACAAAACCAAATAGAATGTTAGCATTTTGACATTGTTTGTTCAGAATACGGTGAAAATATTTGAGCTTATCTACGACACAATACAAATAAGTTCCGAGCAGTGTCGCCGCCTCGAGGACATCAGTTTTGCCCTATTCAAAGCCAATGACGACTCCGTTTTAGGTCCTCTGGACGCGGTCATGGCAAGAGAAATTTGAGACAAATTTGTGGAAATTATTACCCTTTCATGATATCCTTTTGGTCGCCACACACCCTGAGAACATATCAAACTAAAGTCATCTTTCTGAAACAGGGAACTATTTCTCAAGCTTAAATCATTCGTTTGACGAATATTTTGTTTACATTGTGGTCTTTTCTGTAGAACTAAAGTTCGAAAGATACACAACAAAATTAGCATTAGGAATCTCCCCCTGAACACTAACATGTATGAATTTGGTTCGTGTTTTCATTGATTTTTGGAAATTTTGTCTGGTAAATCGAGACCCACCACCTTTGAAACAAACCCTGCAAGTACTGAACTTGAAATCAATTCAAACGTTTTACCTTGTACGATAGATATGTCTGGCAGCAGCAACTGAAATATTTGCATAACTATGAAACATTTTCTGACAAAATCAGTACAACATTTATGAAACATTTGTAAAATATCACTATAAACATTGTGATTGCATCACGTTTTTGAAAACATACATAATGCTATTGAAAACCATTCAAAGTTATGTTTCAGGATTGGTTTGGATTGAACCAATCAGAGGGAAACGTTTTGTCACGAGACTGCATAATGGTAGCCTCTACGGTGCTGTTGGTAGACGAGACTGATTTTTTCAATTGGAACCAAAACAACGGAAAAAAAAAACAATTAGAAGCTGAAAACCAACACGAAAGTCAAATATTCAGTCTAATATCCACACCCTTTCTTTTTTCGTCTTCCTCGTTTCCAGCCGCGGTTTCCAGGTGAAATTATAGTCAAATGGAGCGGTCGCAAGCTATTGTTAAACTTGCGAGATCCATGCGACGGGCGTAAACACGGCGCATGGTTATCGTCTATGGGACTCTACTATTGTTTTCTTTTGTTGCGTCATTTTTGAATATAACAATGCAGGTGGCACATCAGCCGGTTACCGCTAAACGCTTACTATTCTCTTTATTGTAAAACAGAAAAACAACGTAAACAATGGATGCGCCTGTATACCGATAGCTATGCGACGAGCTTGCGACCTAGTTTCTGGTAAGTAACAACTGAAGCACAACGTACATGTACGCACAGTCTCTTGTGCACGTGTGCCATCCACATCCTTTACTATTCAAATTTCTTGCGTCATTTCCGCAACATTTGAACAGGCGTAAGATAATGCGCGACACCACGCGACACGTTTTTCACTAGTTTCGTTGCAAAAATATTGAAGAAATAGCACATGTTATAAAGCATTTCAGGCAAAAAACAAGAATTTTATCCTTAAATAGGCTGAAAACTAATGATTTGCACTGTGTACAAGCTCTAGGAAAAAACCTACCTTTGTCACCGAAAGAATAACTATGATGCGACACGTCATTATTAACTTCAACAGTCTAAATTAAGTGTACATGCCGTTGTGGGTTAATTGCTGTCAAACAGCAGGTAACGAACAGCTCGTGATAGATAGACGTTAAAGCATTTTATAGCTGTATCGTCACAGCACGCTTGATCATTGGTGTACACGTGCACCTGAGGCCCGCGTGTCAGGCTGCTGGTGATTAGCATGTTTTAGGTGGTTGTGCGATTTAGACCTCAGGATCTAGGATTTAATCTCGAAACTCGAACTTTCAATTTTTGTTATGTCTTATTTTCATTAGTACCGTTCGCGATAAGCCTCTAAGGGTGTGTGTTTAAGACTAGCGTCGTATACTCAGACTTGTTAATAATCCGAATTTGAACTTGATGGCCGCTAAATTTGGGCTACAAATTCGAGTTCAAATTTGAGATTTCGAATTCAATCTTGAATGCAAGCAAGGATTATATATTAATCCACGAAAACCGTTATGTACTCCACCACACAATCACACAATAATAAGTATCACATTGTGAGCATATTGTAATATAATGAGGCTATGTCCTCCACGTCCAATTTAGGTTTTCAAAAGTTAAAGCTGTCAGAGAAACAATCGATATGATAGTGACGAATCAAAAAAATCGCCACTAAAGCCTTGAAACAAGTAACTAATGAAAGCCACTAGAACCGAAGTGAATAGAAACAGGGAAACGTTGAATGATTTGATTCTTTCGACTTATGAGATAGAACAACGTCTTAACAACGTGACTGATATGCTATACAAGACGAAATACGAGATTTATCTGTCTTCACCCAAAGTTACATGCATTTAGAACGTATTTTAAACCATCTGAAATTAGCAGCATAAAAAGCTTGAGGCTATTTAGCTCACATCGAAAGTCAAATAGGAATAGTGTCTCTGGGACTGTTACTCTAGCGGTGGTTCAACCGCAAGCATTACGTAAAATATTAAAGGATATACGAATGAATATTCCACGCCATTTGAAATTACCTTTCGATCCTGACACGGAGTTGTTCCAATACTGCGTGGGAAAACGGAAGAGTTTTGCTTACATTTCGGATATCATTAATTGATACTTATGCACGGATGGAGTTATTTCACATTCATAACCTGCCGGCTCCCTTCCCCAATTCCAACCGATCTCACATTTTGACAAAGTGATCATTGGAGGCGGCAGCATTAGCCATAAGCCCTGAAGAAACGTCCTATGCCTTACTAGATTACGACAACATGAAGGCGTGCTCTACACTTAGTTTTTGTGAGAACCGACAGCCGTTACACCCGGTCAATTTGAGCAAAGATTGTGTGGTGGCTCGCTATTCATGAAGTTTGACGATGCTATCAAAAGGTTTTACCGCGTTTTC
This sequence comes from Phoronis australis, assembly GCA_002633005.1. Taxonomy (NCBI): domain Eukaryota; kingdom Metazoa; phylum Phoronida; family Phoronidae; genus Phoronis; species Phoronis australis. The sequence continues at coordinate 615,619 of NMRA01000197.1, read as the reverse complement.
ATTAGATCGAATGAAGCTTTACCGCATACCATATATCTGAAGTCTAGCTGGTACGCTGTAGTTAATAACGAGATTTGATACACGTTGAGTATGGGTGCCAGGCCACACACCCAACCATGGCCCTTTTGGGAACTTTTCACAGGGAATCTAGATATGAGCATCCTGATAGTTTCACCCGAGTTCTAAGAATTCGGAAGGAATCCTTCACGAAATGGTCCCCTTATGTAGCAGCTTTTCCTGAACACGTGGAAGTAAAAATGCCGCCACGCCTCGCTCACTTACCCGAAATTCCCCTGGGCGGTTTTGTCACTGATTTACGAGATTTGGAAATTCCATTGACCCCGATAACGAATTTTGGTTATATATCGCTCTGGGAATTGCAGCATCGCTTTTGATTTTGGGGTTAATTGTCTTCTTAAGACGAAGACAAATTGCACATGCCATATTTAAACAGTATCAGCCTGTGTTAACCAGTGATGGACACACAATTGCCAGTGCACCACCAGAGCTCGCACTTATGAGCGCACAGAACGACGCCCGACAGACATCGCCGGTTGGGGAGAAACCCAGTGCTGACGATCACTCGACCGTATCGGTCCAGTAGAATGGCAAACTCATCCGGATGCAGCAATTCGTCTGACGTATGTATCCCGCCTTGGATCCGAACAGTGGAGAGGGCCAGAAAGAAACCTCCGTCTAACAGACAATCAATAGTATACTAGGTGGTTGGCAAGAAAGGTGGTGGTTTTTAACATACAAGACTGTCATAAGATATACATTAAATATATAAAGTATATGGGACTTTTACAGGACCTAGATTGCACAAGATGGCAGCTCAGCAACAGGAATTGATCTATAAAACTCTGCCGGACTCATCAGTAGATGGCCTGTGAGTCGTGTTCAGAGCAAACCCGACTGCTGATATGATCGTATTATCGCTGAGGGATTTTGCCGGGGTCCAATACGCACGGGGCCGTGCGTACGAGGGATTCTTGTGCACCTGCCAGGCGTGGGGAGGTCCACGCGCAATGGGCATGGAATACGTCCAAGTAAAATACGACCATCGAGGCCGCACAGCTGATGTGGTCGGCATATTCCTCGTAGAAGTGGTGACGGAGGGACGACCTTCAAGGCGCATGCCTATAGCGGTGGCAGACGTCCCAGAAAGTCTGCTAGCGGCGGATTTCTTTCAGACACCGCGGGTCCGCCCTTTACAGTTAGTTTAATTTGGGATGGGGTATAACATAATTATAATTTTAGTTAACACGAGGTGTGGTTTAGTAATATATGCACATGTGATTTCCTTATATTCATTTTAGTTGGACTAGTTTAGGGATCAGTACTCCGATGTGAAATTTTGTTTGTTAACTTGTTTAAACGATTCTTTAGAGACTGAAGACTTCCTTTGTTGATACTCACTTTATTTCTGTAATTGTATAATGATTGCCTGAAAGAAACCTTATCCTGTCGGGAATTGTACAGTTGCTCCAAATATTTATTTTTGTAAATTTTTGGTTTAACAAAAGGGACGAGTGTAATATAACGAGGCTATGAGGTTTTCAAAAGTGCATGCAGGTATACCTCGTTAGGGTTAGCTAATGTTACAAAACTTTATTACGAATATTATGCAGGAATTCTGTAGGAATAGCCAATATGGCATAATTTATTACAAGTATTGCATAAGAATAATCAGGGAGAAGCCAATATGGTAGAACTTTGAAGTATTATGTAAGAATTCTCCGGGAGTAGCCAATTAACTCATTATAAGCACAGGCGTCCTCAGTTTCTGATCGTCCCCAACACACGTACTACAAAGGTGTGACACTCCCGACCATAAATTCCGGGGTGCTTCACTTCAGTCAGGCGTCCATATCAAACACAAAACTCAATAAATTTACACAAAACAAGGTTTGAACAAACCATTAGCAATTGTTATTTCTGCCAATGCCATTCACGTTGTCCTGCTTCAAGCGAGATTGCAATAAATTTGCGGTCAAAGCACAAAAATGTTCCCAAAAAGCCCACGCATCGAGCCTCCTTGTACGGTTTGAGGTCAAGGACGGTACGGCAATTGCCGATTTGTCACGGAGTGTCACGACATCGATAACTCCACCCACAGCCAGACCATTCGTAACCTTTTTTGATGAACCGGCAATTGCCGTACATCCGTAACTCATCGGATAATTCCGTACCGCCCCTGATCTCGAACCGTCTGAGGAGGCTTTTTTGGGAAAATTTTTGTGCTCTGACCGCGAATTTCTTGTAAATTCGGAGGAGCAGAACATCGTAAATGGTATTGGGAGAAAGAACAATCCTCATGGTTTGTTGAACTTAGTTTTGTGTAAATTNATTTTGTTTGTTAACTTGTTTAAACGATTCTTTAGAGACTGAAGACTTCCTTTGTTGCTACTCACTGTAATTGTATAATGATTGCCTGATGGAAACCTTATCCTGTCGGGAATTGTACAGTTGTCCAAAAAAATTTATTTTGTAAATTTTTGGTTTAACAAAAGGGGCGAGTGTAATATAGCGAGGCTATGTCCTCCACGTCAAATTGAGGTTTTCAAAAGTGCATGCAGGTATACCTCGTTAGGGTTAGCTAATATTACAAAACTTTATTACGAATATTATGCAGGAATGCTGTAGGAATAGCCAATATGGCAGAACTTATTACAAGCATTGCATAAGAATTATCAGGGAGAAGCCAATATGGTAGAACTTTGAAGTATTACGTAAGAATTCTCCAGGAGTAGCCAATTAACTCATTATAAGCACAGGCGTCCTCAGTTTCTGATCGTCCCCAATACACGTACTACAAGGTGTGACACTTCCGACCATAAATTCCGGGGTGCTTCACTTCAGTCAGGCGTCCATATCAAACACAAAACTCAATAAATTTACACAAAACAAGGTTTGAACAAACCATTAGCAACTGTTCTTTCTGCCAATGCCATTCACGTTGTCCTGCTTCAAGCGAGATTGCAATAAATTTGCGGTCAAAGCACAAAAATGTTCCCAAAAAGCCCACGCATCGAGCCTCCTTGTACGGTTTGAGGTCAAGGACGGTACGGCAATTGCCGATTTGTCACGGAGTGTCACGACATCGATAACTCCACCCACAGCCAGACCATTCGTAACCTTTTTTGATGAACCGGCAATTGCCGTACATCCGTAACTCATCGGATAATTCCGTACCGCCCTTGATCTCGAACCGTCTGAGGAGGCTTTTTGGGAAAATTTTTGTGCTTTGACCGCGAATTTCTTGCAAATTCGGAGGAGCAGAACATCGTAAATAGTATTGGAAGAAAGAAAAATTCCTCATGGTTTGTTGAACTTCGTTTTGTGTAAATTTATTGAGTTTTGTGTTTGCTACGGACGGCTGAAGTGAAGCACCCGTGGAATTTCTGGTCGGGAGTGTCCTACCTCACCCTTGTAGTATTATAGTGTATTGGGGACGATCAGGAGATGAGGACGCCTGTGATTATAAGCAGATGTAGGTATGGATATGGGTTCATCACGCGATGCCACCAAAATAGTATTTAAAGCACAGGCTCTCGAGGCAGAGTAAGACCGCATACCAAAAAGACCACCATAGTCGGACCACCAGACCACTGTAGAAGAGGCATAAAGTCAGTCCAGACTACGAAGGCAGGAACCACTCAGACGAACACTTCGTGTGATCAAGAAACTGTAAAGAGTAACAACCTAAGGTATTGACACTTAGACACGGGCATTGGTCTCAGCCTGATAGTCGAACGAACCAGTCTGGCGCATGATCTAGGGGATTAGTTGAAGAGTTAACACACATGTTACGGGTGACTAGTGGCACTGTAGATTAGTGCTTTCACCAGTAGTGGTGCCTCGTCTCAATCAGCCAACCGTAAGTCTCACAACTTATTGTAATCTGTTGGTTGTTAATCACAACGCTGCAACTCAATAGACGTTATTTTATTGGTTGAGGCAAGGAGTGTAGTAGTATACACTCCTTGGTTGAGGTATTCGTGTGTTACTTTACATGCGCGCCATCTGTTGGCCGCAACACGCAACATTTCACCACAATACGACTACGGAGGTAATTTAGAGTTCAAGTACGGATAATGACTCCGACCACGTGGCACGTTAGAACAAATCTACACGTCCCCGTATATTATAAATTGGGAAAATATTTCATAAAAAATGCAAAGAATTAAGACCTATGTTATTACGCGAAAAACTACTAACAGTGCTTTCCAGAATGAATTCTCATCATTGCAAAGAAATTTCCCATCGGGTGAAGAATATTGTACTAAACCATAATTTTCACGGATAAAGTGCTCAAAAATTAAATGCATGTAATACATTCTTTTTGCTAATTTCTAACCAACTAAGAAAATGAACATAATTTCTTTTTACGCTTGCACATGCATTCAGAAACAAATTCTAGATATGGTTTAAAAGCACAGCAGGTTCTAGTCTCTCGTTTTATTCTTTTTGAAAATCGAGTCACATGAGAAGAGCAAAATGATGAAGGTCTGTTTTTTTACTCATCACTAAGGCAATTATGGCGTTTCAAAACTTGCTCACGTGCCTTTGTGCATCTTTCCAAAACAAACGAAACGTTGACGGAAATTGAAGCACGAAGTGAACGACATTTGCGCAAGCGTTTGTGCTGCTATTGCTAAGATATTACACGCTAGAATTGGCTTTCGTAATGAACCAATACTTTCCAAAATGTTTGAAGATTCATTAAAAGTTAATCATGGTCAGAATATTTGCTGCATATTTTCGTTTTCGGGCATAGCATGCGTAATATTTGTCATCCTGCCAAAAATTGTACGATGATACTTGGCTTACCTCAAACTGCTGCCTGGTGTTTTGGTAACTGGCCCAAATATGTTGCACACCCGGCAGATTTAATGAGGAATATGTTGTGGCAACATTAAAAAACGTTTGAGTATGTAAAAGTGCCATTCCTTGTCCAGTTTTCGAACTATTTAAATGTGCTACTTAAAACTTTAAAACAAAAATTTAAAAATAGTATTGTCACCCGTAATGTGTCTGTGATGGTCTAGAGAATGAAAACGTTAGAAGCCTGCGGCGATTTAATTAACCCCAACAGCATGTTGTCTTTGATCTTAGACGGCAGATTCTGTAGTGTGCAAACCGGTCAAGTTGCCCAATCTCGACCTGTTAGGGAGTCAACGTTGGTTTCCTTTCATGAATGCCAGAGAGTTGCACGCTAGTCGTGAACGCCTTCTTCTCTGTTTTAAATATCCGCTTTCGGACATATAACATATGTATTGTCTGTATGATTCAGAAGCAAGGTTATAGGTGAAAGGCATATGAGTATCTGGACTGTTCGGGGGCATATGACATAGTTTTGCAAAGAGGTAGGGGAATACCCCGGTAGCCACCTTTTTCACCCCTGCTTCTTTTATGTTTTCCCTACTTTGGAATCTTTAGAACCTAGAAAGAAAGAGCAATCTGAATCTGTAGTCAGATTTGTTCTTCCCTGCAAGTGCTAATTTCGGGAAGAAACTGTAAAATTGGAGGTTTTGGTCCTATCTTTCTATGTCGGGATTTTTTTCGCTGCGAATTAACTAATTAAAAATCTGTTGCATAATTAAGTTGCAGTTATCATTAGTAGTGCTTAGGAGTCGAGAATGCTACAAAACCCCTTTGCTTTTTCACGTGAGGCAAGGACTCGTCTCCACTTAGGTGTGCGTCGGCAGCCAGCCAAAAGCCTGTAATAACTCTAGAGTGTCCGTTTTATTTTCTTTCAATGACGGTGCTGACAAAATGTGAATTGTGTATGAATGGGCTTCTACGTTCGTTTGTTTTCTTCCCAAATTGTATTGTTCCTTATTTTGCAATAAACAGCTTAAATAGAGGCCACTTTGGTACGAATGCTACACACAGAAAAGCGTCAGAGTGTAACCTTTGTTGTGGATCTGACATTATACTTGGCTTTTGCTTATTTTTCAAAATAAAGAGCTCAGAAAGAAACGACTTTCGGTAAAATTCCTTGCGCCTCGTAAAATCGACAATTTCTACTTGTTATTAGCAATTCCATGGCTTTTAAGAACAGACGTGGGACGTTTATAGTTAAATCGTCCGTAGTGGCACCTTTGTTAGATATGAGTTGTGAAAAAAATGTGAAATTTACCAATACAAGCAGGTTGAGGAGGCAGTGTGGCCTGGTTGATAAGTGCCTACTTTCTTTACTCGAGGTCGTGGGTTCGAGTCCCACTGAGTCACACTGCTAAACCCTTGAGCAAGGTTTCTAGCTCCTCAGCTCGGTTTTAACCATATATTAAAGGCAAAGGCAACCTTTTTCCATGTCATTTTGAGCTAAAATAAAGTTGGTTGGTTATCCTAGACATATTTTCCACTTAATTACAGCTTTTCGTAATTTTATAAATTACTCGTCCGCTACTCCGGAAGTGACGTTTTAGGAGGCAAGCGTTTACCGCCACTTGGTTTTGCGTTGACTTTACCGTGCGAAT
>NMRA01000197.1:587475-608928 GCA_002633005.1 Phoronis australis | reverse complement strand
CACGTTAGAACAAATCTACACGTCCCCGTATATTATAAATTGGGAAAATATTTCATAAAAAATGCAAATAATTAATACCTATGTTATTACGCGAAAAACTACTAACAGTGCTTTCCAGAATGAATTCTCATCATTGCAAAGAAATTTCCCATCGGGTGAAGCATATTGTACTAAACCATTATTTTCACGGATAAAGTGCTCAAAAATTAAATGCATGAAATACATTCTTTTTGCTAATTTCTAACCAACTAAGAAAATGAACATAATTTCTTTTTACGCTTGTACATGCATTAAAAAACAAATTCTATATATGGTTTAAAAGCACAGCTGGTTCTAGTCTCTCGTTTTATTCTTTTTGAAAATCGAGTCACATGAGACGAGCAAAATGATGAAGGTCTGTTTTTTACTCATCACTAAGGCAATTATGGCGTTTCAAAACTTGCTCACGTGCCTTTGTGCATCTTTCCAAAACAAACGAAACGTTGACGGAAATTGATGCACGAAGTGAACGACATTTGCGCAAGCGTTTGTGCTGCTATTGCTAAGATATTACACGCTAGAATTGGCTTTCGTAATGAACCAATACTTTCCAAAATGTTTGAAGATTCATTAAAAGTTAATCATGGTCAGAATATTTGCTGCATATTTTCGTTTTTGGGCATAGCATGCGAAATATTAGTCATCCTGCCAAAAATTGTACGATGATACTTGGCTTACCTCAAACTGCTGCCTGGTGTTTTGGTAAATGGCCCAAATATGTTGCACACCCGGCAGATTTAATGAGGAATATGTTGTGGCAACATTAAACAAACGTTTGAGTATGTAAAAGTGACATTCCTTGCCCAGTTTTCGAACTATTTAAATGTGCTACTTAAAGCTTTAAAACAAAAATTTAAAAATAGTATTGTCATCCCTAATGTGTTTGTAATGGTCTAGAGAATGAAAACATTAGAAGCCTGCGGCGATTTAATTAACCCCAACAGCATGTTGTCTTTGATCTTAGCCGGCAGATTCTGTAGTGTGCAAACCGGTCGAGTTGCCCAATCTCGACCTGTTAGGGAGTCAACGTTGGTTTCCTTTCATGAATGAGTTGCACGCTAGTCGTGAACGCCTTCTTCTCTGTTTTAAATATCCGCTTTCGGACATATAACATATGTATTGTCTGTATGATTCAGAAGCAAGGTTATAGGTGAAAGGCATAGGAGTATCTGGACTGTTCGGAGGCATATGACATAGCAAAGAGGTAGGGGAATACCCCGGTAGCCACCTTTTTCACCCCTGCTTCTTTTATGTTTTCCCTACTTTGGAATCTTTAGAATTTAGAAAGAACGAGCAATCTGAATCTGTAGTCAGATTTGTTCTTCCCTGCAGGTGCTAATTTTGGGAAGAAACTGTAAAATTGAAGGTTTTGGTCCTATCTTTCTATGTCGGGATTTTTTCGCTGTGAATTAACTAATAAAAATTATGTTGCATAATTAAGTTGCAGTTATCATAAGTAGTGCTTAGGAGTAGGGAATGCTACAAAACCCCTTTGCTTTTTCACGTGAAGCAAGGACTCGTCTCCACTTAAGTGTGCGTCGGCAGCCAAAAGCCTGTAATAACTCTAGTGAGTCCGTTATATTTTCTTTCAATGACGGTGCTGACAAAATGTGAGTTGTGTGTGATTGGGCTTCTACGTTCGTTTGTTTTCTTCCTAAATTGTATAGTTCCTTATTTAGCAATAAACAGCTTTTATAAAGTATCACCACTCCAGTAGCCTACAAGTGTGTGTGTGTGTGTGTGTGTGTGTGTGTGTGTGTGTGTGNGTCTTTTGTCTTATTAGTCAGCTCGGTAATTTTGAGACAAAAAGTCGGTTCTAACCTTTACACATAGCTCAGTGGATCCTGGGTGCAGAATTTGCAGAACAAAAGTTCCCTAGTTTCTAACCTCCGGTGAACTTTGTCGTACGAAACACAACGCCCGTTTGTGCGCGTAGTTGCAGCAGGCACGCAAACAACGGTCCAAATTGTAGACATTCTGGTCACGTGGGACCCTCTTTTTGTCCCACGAACGCCGATAAAGAACTCCTGTCCTCAGCCTATTAATATGATAAAAAGACTCGTTTTTCATTAGCCATCCCGGCCAACCCGCGATCGAAAACGCCCGGAAAGCGATCGAGAACGAGACCTTGCACCAAAAATGGCAGACGACAGTGACGTACCCGGTGAGTTTGAGTGTCACTTTGTGCTTAAATAGAGGCCATTTTGGTACGAATGCTACACACAGAAAAGCGTCAGAGTGTAACCTTGGTTGTGGATCTGACATAATACTTGGCTTTTGCTTATTTTTCAAAATAAAGAGCTCAGAAAGCAATGGCTTTCGGTAAAATCCTTTGCGCCTAGTGAAATCGACAATTTCTACTTGTTATTAGTAATTCCATGGTTCTTAAGAAGAGACGTGTGACGTTTGTAGTTTAACCGTCCGTGGTGACACCTTTGTGAAAAAATTGTGATATTTACCAATACAAGAAGGCCTTTGTGAGACGGCGATCAGGAACTAAGTCGTTAATTCTCTATGGCGATCGTGAACGCACATTTTTTCTCTCTGCATTGGCCTGAATAGTTGTTCAAGTTACGGCAGTATGTCAATAATTTTACAATAATACGGAGGCTGAATTAGTTGATGGGTTGATTATTAATTACATTTCATCGTTTATTTATGATTTCTAAGTAAGATCTAGCCTAAAAAACACAGGGCTTAACTGAATCCGTTTGATATTTTTCAGTTGAATTGTATAGCCACACCACAAGTCATTCATGGTGTCAACGTCCACATCTTCAAAAAATAGTAGTACAACTGCTGCATGTCACAATGAAGTGTGTGTGTATGTTGTGGAGCCTCGTTCAGGAACTAAAAAATCGACCTGACCATATGGCAATAAAACAGTGACACTACAACAAGCAAGACCTTTATCAGCCCTGTGATTGATGCGTTGCATGCGTCAAGAGTTTTTTTTTTACCAATATAATGAAGCATCGTGCTTAGAAACCAAGTCGATTCCGTGTCCTATCTGTGATCAGTGCTTCACGGAAAGAGTAAGCCTGAAACGACACTGTGTCACAGCACGAAGACACTCCTTTTTGTGGTGAATTTGGCATGACATGCAAACAGTATGCTTCCTTCTACAGGCATAGCAAACAGAAACGTCATGAATGAACACATTCTTCTGCGGATTTAGATGGACAGAGTGCTGTAGAGTACTTTCTAGCCAAGCTCGAAAAGCAGTGAGCTTATTATCGGCACTCTGTCTAAATTTAACTGTATTTCCCATGGAGTGCACTTTAAATTCTTTGACTTTGTGATAATGCCCATATGAACATATGGTGCAGAAATATGGGGAACATCAATGAGTGAATCTACTGAAAAAGCTCATGATTTCTGTAAATATGTTCTGACATTGAGTATTAAAACGCCAAATGCTATGGCTCGCGGTGAATGTGGAAGACAATTGTTAAATATAAAATAGATGGGTAAACCAATAATCTGTTGTACGAAATTACTTGATATGGAAGAACATAGGTACCCACTGAAGTGCTATAGCATGCTTAGGGAACAAAGTGAAAACGTAATTGTAACTGGGCGGGGCACACCGTGTCAAAGAAATTTTGTATAGGTACGGTTATGGAAAAGTGCGTTTATTTGGCCTAGGCAATAGTGCTGAATTTATTATGATATTCAAGCCGAGATTTCTGGATTGTGTCGTACAGGAATGGCAACTGGAAATAGGTAGCTCAAATAAATATGAATTTTATAGTGTTATTAAACATAATCTTTTTAGCGAGCAATATGTGAATTTTAAGCGCTTATTCGTTAAAAATACTTGCGCAATTTCGATGTTCAGGTCACTCACTTAATATAGAGAAAGGGAGATATATGGGTATTCCCAGAAGTGAGAGAATATGCGGTACATACAGTCTGGGTCAAATTGAAGATGAGCCTCACTTCATGTGTCGATGCCCTGTTCTTGAAGACCTTAGAAGAAATCTTCGATCGCCTTCCGGGCGTACTCGATCGCGGGATGGCTGGGGTGATTCCACGTGAGCATGTAAAGGTCGACTCTATAGAGTCACCGATTGTGTGTACATACATACTAGTGAGATATGTTTAAAATGTTTATAAAAAATTTTGGACCATGGTTTTTTAAGTTAGAGCAACACGAATATTTTGGCCCAAACTAGCCCATTTTTGGTTCAAAAGGGCTCAGTTAGTGAAATTGTTTTAAAACGGCTTAAAAGAACAGGAAAGAAAAAAACTTTATGATGTTTATGTAGACATTGAACCTCTTTATCATTAGACTCAAAGGGGTTTCAGTTAACCTTCACTGGAGTGCCAAAATTTAATAAATTTTGCCCAATTTTAAGTAATTGGCTTTTAGCCATTTTTGAGGTGCTCTGGGGGCCAGTTTATTTTCAAGCATTTGCCGATAGAAGAGACATACCATCACGTATTTTGCAGTGTCTGACTACGGGCAGTTTGCAACTGTATCTCATAAACCTCATAAAGCGACTTCATTAATTTTTGAAAATATGTTTCCATGGTGATCAAATCAGTCAATGTCAATGTTTAGATATTTCGAATACTGCTGGCACCCTGGTGACAGTTTCTATAACTTGACTTCGGTTGTAAACTTTCATGAAATTTGGCTAAAACGTTTCCATCAAAGCGGTGGCATGTACATGTTTGAGAACGACGTTTCAATATTAATCTGATTTTATAATATTCAGTTACGATATTTTGTTTTATGTCTACTATTGTACTTGAGAATGACTTTTGATTCACATGCTGCACTCTAGCGTCGTTTTTGTCCCCCCCCCCCCACACACACACAAATTCAACCGTATATTTAGCAGGATGCAAGATCTATTGAAGGGGTAATCCACATTAAATTAAGTAGAATATACATAATAGCTATGGCACAAGCACTGGAAAATTGTACAAAACTGCTGTCTTTGCAGTAGCGAGTCTAAAAATGTATTATAGTTAAATCTTCACCGGTTGAACATGCCCGTCAGTTCCGAATAGTGGCTCTATAGGCCAACGCGAATTGTGGGCACTTTAAAACCTCAATAAATTACACCTGCGCAATTAAATATTTTGATGTACACTCTTGGATTTTGCAGATTGGTGATTAAGGATATTTGTGAAAATAATGTTTAAGCACTTTTAAAAACTCGTAACCTATGCCGCTGACATGGGAAGATGGCCGGCTCGATCAAAATAGTGAGTCAAAATTTGACACATAAATAGCGATAACTTTTGAATGCACCATGCGGTTTTGCTACTTTTTCATTTTTGTATTTCAAACTTCGATGCCTTTCCTATGATGTAGGCTTTTGTCTTCAAAGTGAAAAAGTAAAATTCGGTTCGACCTCTGCATACACTCTCGAACCCTTAATTTTATGGGAATTGCTTAGAAATAAAGATAAATTACCTTGACAAAATCCATAAATCGGAATATGTCATTAAAAAACACATGCATTCTTCATGTCAGCCTAAAAATTGTCTCTTATGACATCAACCGTTTAATGTATTGGCATCAGGCAAATATGTCGTCACTTGTGCCTGCGTAACCGCTGACCCACGGTCAGTTATAATAGCTCAATAGGTGAAATGATAATATTGATGTGTCAGACAGCATTATGGTCCCTAAAACATTAATTGTCGTTCATGATTTCTTCTTGAAACCATTTTAAATTTAATGACGTGGCAAAACATTCGTTTAAACACTGTAAAATACACAACATTGGGGCATTTTTAGAACAAAAAACAAAATAGCCCATTCGAAAGATTTTTTAAATTTGTTCACACATTCAAGATCTATGCACAAACGTTTGTTTCAATGTTCATCCCCCCCGCAAATTGGCTTGTAGAAGCACTTGAGTGCCACCCACTTTAAACATTGCAAAAAAGTGCTTCGGAATTTATCTCCCCTGTTACTTGTTGAATGAAGCGAAATTATTAGTATTACTTTCATTTGGTGGTCCTCATGTCCCACTTCCTAATTTCATTATGTGTTTTCTCTCATTTTATACAATCTACCTCTTTTCATATTGGAAAATTGTTGTTTTCGGTATGCAAAAACGTGTCCCTCTGAAGGACTATAATTAAGAAACTAAGAGGTCAATAAGTGCAAAGTTGGTGATTTTTGTGTCAGAGCCACACCACGATCACATACACAAAGCTCAAGCTGAATCTGAAAGATGACCCCTTGAGAGAATTTTGGATTTTATCGTGGAGTTGCTCATGATATTCATGTTAATATTATCATGAATTTGGAATGTAAATGGACAAATAATGTGAAAAAACGTCCCCGTTATTTTGAGAACCAGTTTATGGCCGTTATTCAGTCGAGAAAACTGGTTCTAAAAATTCGGGCACGTTATATCAGGTCATTACCGTTTACACCTACGTCCAAATTCTTCCGTTTGTCCATTCCATAGTATTTTGGTCTTCAGCACTCAGACTGGCTACCAGCACATTATAACCAGCACTGTGTGAGGCTCTCAAGGTACACACAGAAAACATCAGCATTTACAACATTATACTCCGTGACAGGTCAACTCGTAGATCTTCGTTGGTCTCAGCCAGCCCCACACTGGGGGAGGCCTTTTTCAGTCGCTCAAGACAGCACGCTCGAGTGACCTGAGTTTTCACCAGTGGAAAACCGAAAAGTCGAAAAAAGGGAGTCTGTGATTGTACCCAATACTAATTACTTCCTTAGATGTAATCTTGGTGCTTTTTTATTAGCTACATGTAGATTAGACATGATCTTGCAGCTTACAGCTTAGTTGACAAAGCAGAGGTGACAATGTAGACAATGGCTGACCTAAGAAAAACATTATTATGGTCATGATGGTTATCGTGCTGGTGGAGGTGGAGGCGACGGTGTCAACTCTAGCGGCGCTGGTGGTGCAGATGGCGCTGGTGGTGCAGATGGCGCTGGTGGTGGAGGCGACGGGGTCGGAACTGTGGTAGCTTCGTCGGCGGCGGGTGCGTCGGTGGCGGCGGCGACGGGTCTTGTGTCGGCGGGTCCGGCGACGGGTACATTGTCGGCGGCGAAAGGTACGGTGTCGGCGGCGGCGGCGATGGGTAGGCTTTCCGCTGCAGCGGCGACAATGGCACTACCGCTATTGCTCTTGCTGTAAAAAATTATTGCATCAGTTACGAATTGAGTTTTACAATTTGTATTTGTAAGAAGTATTGGCAGAAATGGTAGACTTTTGTTTCATTTTCCATCATGTTCCCTTGCTAAACTGTTAGGAAGTTTGGATAACAGCCAGCACGAAACTGGATACAGCGCGCGTGAGAAGAATAGTTAGAACTGGTGAACACTTACACCTACAGGCAAGAAGTCTTTACTGTTGGTGTTACAAGCTCAGAGGCACAAGCCATATTCACTCTGCTACCGGAATTGAGCTTGTTTGAAATCTGTAAACTCTTCCGTGATTTCCAGGTTCTTTAGATTGAAATTGTGACCGCCACCGGGGCAGTGCAATATCAAGGCGGCTCGATTATTCGAGCCCTTTACGGACGCGTATGATACTGAAAACTTCGGGTAACTGGTGAATAGTACAGTAACAACTCGTTCCTGAAGTGACTTATTCTATCATAACTGTGTGTGTGGGTGGTACTATTATAGGAGTATACACAGTTATCGCAACACGCCGTTGTTTTTAATAAATTTTCCGCATTGTGCTCGATTCAGTTGCTTATGGAGGTAATTTCAAGTAATGAGCGAAAGGTTTTGGGATCCAAGCTACCTCGGGCAAAGCTGGGTACAAAGTTTTGGTTCCGCGCGAACGGCTGGCAACCATTGAAGCTCGACAAAAAGACCGAGAACCATGTACGCTTATAGCTTCTGACTTTCAAAGAAAGGGTGAGTTGTGATGTTTTGCTCTTGGTCAGGCTTTGCAGCTGCACAACTATGAACTTGTGGGTGACACATCTTAAGGATTAACCTGCTGGAGATTCTCAGAATGAGGCCAAAACATCGTCAAATACGGTAATGTCCGGAGACCAATCATTCTGCTTCTGGTATTTGCGTAGGCTGAAATTTCCCCTCTGAAGTAAACATTAAATGCGCGTGTGTGAGAGGCAGCTGGAAAACTGCACGGGAAGTGAAACTCGGGGCCATGTTTCGTCGCCACAGGGTCCCATCGAAAGTTTCATATATATATATATATATATATATATATATATATATATATACAGGGAGAAGTTCAATGCCATTCAGTTTCATATATATATATATGTACATATATATATATATATATATATATATATATATATATATATATATATATATATATACAGGACTGAGTTTTCAGTATGGAGGCCTCAGAATGGAATTTTAACTGCATGTCTTCTTACAAATTTCGCTATTGAAATATTGCAGGGATTTAGAGCTGTTGTCCACCCTTATCCTTATCTTCTTTGTCACATGCATCCTCACAATCTGCATCAAAGGTTTGTGTCTGCTCTTGTAAAGATTTTATGCTCTTTTGGATTTTAGAGTAGATATAAACATGCCTTCTGTCACGAAAACCAACTTTTTCTCTTAGACCACGTATTATTAGTATGAAATTGGTCTCGGATTGTTCCTTGATAAAATAGGTGTGAATTTTGGGCTTGAAAATTTATACCCACACCGGAGATCAAGGGTAAGATGCCCACTACTAAGTCTGATTGGATTTATGTGTCTGACCAGTGGTCCCGTTGGCTCAGTGGCTAGAGCGGCTGCATGATTAGCAGATGGTCCTGGGCTCGAGTCCCGGTCGGGGGTAGAAATCTTTTCGGACTTATATTCATTAGGTCACGTGATGTGACCAAAAAGATGGCGTGCTGATGGGACAAAATGTTCGCAATTTGTAACTACTTGAGATAGTCTGCATAGGTTGACTTATCACAGCATACCATTTCATTCACCTGATGTAGTCTGAACCATAATGAACTGCCAGTTCTTTGCAAGACCAAACATTATTTCTCATCTTAATAAGGAAAAGGCGGAGATCAAATTTATACTGGTAATTGTTTAAAATCAAAAGTTACGTTGCATGGATAGAACAGGGTTTTATAACCACAGCAATTGCTCTGCTTACAATGTACCTTCATCGTCTCTGAATGTTAGTTTCTTATTGCTTACTGATAGATGATGGTAACAGGAACCTTGTTTGAGCTTGATAAACCAGTTATGTGGTAGCTTTACATTCATACAACGGCTGCTGAGTAGCACTTGGGACATAACCATGTTGCCATGGGTACAGTTTACGGTCTCAGAGCTCTTGGATCCACATAAACCATCAAGTGTTTTGCAATGGCCATCAAAGTTATGGTGCGATGAAGATTTCAATTGGCAGTATGTGCAATAGCTCTTGCGATCATCTTTCTAACTTATCACACTTCGTTGCATTTATCAAAGTTTTGTAAACACGTTAGTACGCAGCACGTTCTTCAAACTGGTTTCCCGTTTGTAATTTTGAACAAGCTAGCGAAACTGAATTTCTGGTCATTTCTCCTCAACAAAGTCGTCTATTGCTCTTGTTAAAAAACAGAGACTTCCGATAACGCTCTAAAGACAACAACGTTTTCTGTTCCCAAAAAGCGCACTGGGCACTGTTCCTTTCCTTTTTACAAAAGAGCTACCATATTCGTTTTGTGCCTTCACCGGAAAACGCACGAAGCCGCGTGTCATCAGCATTGTGTTCTCAAGCCAATGCTCGACTTCTTTATTGAAAAAGCGGGGAAGGGTTCAAGTACATGATTACTATTTGATTGCGTTTCTTATAATCGTTCGTAATACAGGGCAACGTCATTGTCAGTCAAATGCAAGTTACAACAAGTTTTGGTGTGGATATTCTACAGTGTTGCATGTAGAAATTCTTACATCTTCCGTGTTGTGTTGAACTTAAATCAGAATTTAAGTGGATTGAATGAGAATCTCCGTTTATAGTTGGAACACTTATTGTGTTACAAACACAAATCGCCAAAAACAATATCACGTATTATACATTGACAATATAAACTTCTACATTGAAAAATTGTTTTTAGCCTGCTAATTTGATGCATGGATTTCGTTTGGTGCTGGCAATTGGCATGAAAACAATCCCTTACTATGTTCAACCCTCGTTTCGGAGAAGAATTAATGGTAATGAGCTGCTAATGTTTTGGTTTAGCCAGAATCATGACCAATGGAAAGTCAGCGCGGTCGTTCATTGGCTCATTGCAAAACACTACCTCATCACATCATGCACGTCTTCGACTGGTAAACTTCAGAAAAACGCGCAATACTCTAAAATGATTGTCCAAAATAGCAACGTATTCTTGTCTTGTTCCAGGAATTTTAATGGAAAAGACAAAAAACGCCTAGTTGGTGAAATATATAATGCATTTGACAAAGTTTGAAATTGGTTTGATCTCTGAAGTGCCCAGAAACACAGAACTCGGGTGCTGCGAGTCCAGAAAAACGGATTCGTTATTAATGATAATTGATAAGTTATTTTCACCATAGTTGGTGACGAACGTTTCAGAACGTTATGAACAACGAAGTGCTTGATTTTACGTATCAGCATATAGTACTCGAATTCGCCAATCTCCCGCAAATGTCCTTCTGTGACAGTGTTTATCTTTATTTACCTCCATTGATATGGTAACCCGACACCACCAATGATGCGACACCGGCCAAGAAGCACATCAACAACGTTTTCATCACTTGCAGATCCGTTAGAAGTGGGCAGAGATCACTCGTGCTCGCAACTAGGATTTAGCAACGTGGACTTGGCGTTGGGCAGTTTTTTATACTGTTCGAAGGGGTCGTTTCGTTAAGCAAGAGACGTGGGTAGTTCCGACACGTCAATCAAGCTAATGATTTCAACCAATCATGACGCAGGAACATGCAAACACAATAATTCGCCTTCCTTGTTACACGAATCTAGGTTCAGATCTAATAGTAAGAGTAAAGATTGTTTAATTACGCGCTCGGGATCTTTACAAGGCAGACCAACGATATACAGTAAACAAACCACGAAAAGGGTTTGCAGGGCATAAAAACGGAGTAGACCTGAGGATCAGTGCTGTAGTGGTAATTTTATAGGTATGCATTGGCCCCAAGCCCAGCGTGTCATCCTGTGCGTCTACGCCCCAGTAGACCTCACTTAACGGCCGTGGACGCAACACCGAAAATGATAAAGTGATGTACTGCGTCTACCGGCTTGTACGCCCCACTACATCAGTGCTGAGGATGACCGGAACAGAATAAAGCGACCCTTAGAGAAATAAAATAAATTTCCATTCGTAACGTTTTGAAATTCTTTTCTTTACTATTGAGTCATAGAACTCTGGTCCTGCAATGGCAACGCTAAGGTTGCGACGCGCATGCGCGGATTTTGTTTGTGTTCGTTCTTGCTCTGTAATTAACTATCAATGAAACTCTTCGAAACTTCGCCGTTTTTCAACCGAATTTCAAAAGAGTTATATCACTAGAAAGCTTTTTATCAGTTTTTGATTGTGTATGATACTTACAGAAGCAAAATATGAAAAACGTTATTCATAAATAATTTTCCTTTTGCATACCCGACAGGTTCAAAAAATAGTCTTTAATTCTAAAAACTAAGAGTGTTGCCAATTTGCAAATAATCTCAGGGCCTAATAGTAACATAAAAATGAAATGAGCCAGAGAGGTTACGTTTATAGTTGATTAGTTTAATCAGCACGGAAATAACTTCTATGATTGAAACGATTTCTACCCTAAACCGACAAAGATTTGGTGTGAAGAATCTAGTTAAGTATACGTCCAAAATTTTACATCTCTGTATATTAACCGGGGTATTGATGGTGTTTGATACAAAAATGTTATTCGGTAAAAATTCAGGATGTAGTGACATTAACAAAAAGACAATCAACTAATTATTCCAAATACCAATCTGAAATTTGCAGATAAAGGTTTTCTGACAGATAAAAATGTACAAACATCTATTGTGTAGCTTTGAAATATACGTTGGATAGCTCATTACAATGTTTGCGATGTTGGACTTTCTACAAAAGAAATAAATACTGAACCTGGTACGTGTAGTGAATGTCGCCGTAAACAAGAGACATTGGAACACGTTTTCATGATTGGTATGTAACTAAAGAAAGCAGACTCTGGAAAATAACGATATTTATAACAAAGAGTAAGTGTCATTTAGAACATCTTTTGCGTAGTTGCCACTGTCAACATTCGATAATTAAAAAACGGGACAACTGGATTGAAAATCGGCGTTCCGAATAAATTGTGGGACACCTGGGTCTAAGCCAAAACGCCTCACACAAATGTCCCTACAGCGTGTTTGTAGAACTTGAGACGTAACACTCAGTGGTGCCCAGTTGCGTTTTTTTACATTTTTAGTCGAACTATAAATTGTGGGTGCCTCAAAAAACATGGAACGGTCCTTTTTTCTTTTCAGTACGTAGAAAGGGAAAATATGGCTAAGTCTCGTGGGAAATTACAATAGAATACGATATTCTCACATGACCTGGAGTGTGTTAGGACACGATTGGTTAATAACACCGAATACGCAATTTTTGATATTACATGGGCGAATCACAAAGAAGTGCAGAGTAGAAATCCATAATCCTTACACTTTATCGTCTGCAAAACCCTAATACCAACAACCAAACAATGCCGGAATTCCGAGGGGACAAGGTCATGGTTAACGAATCAGGTGTCGTAACACTAATCGTTGTACACAGTACACAGTAAAAAGGATGGGATAGATTGTTCTTTTAAAATTTGGTGAAAGTGAAAAATGTCCAAGTCTAACAACCGACGTCGACTGCGACCCTAACCAAGTCATTGTCTCATTGAAACACATACACATCTACGTACTCCCAGTCAAAAGACATGCAAATAACTTCTTAACGGATCCACCTTCGGCTGCGAATTCCATATCCACGTTCATTCAAACAGAAACGAATGCCAACGAAGCCTCAACGCAACACATCACGAGGTGAGACTGACTAGCCCGCGTACTTTCCCAAGGTCAGTTCACGCGCGGGGAAGCCCATCAGACAAAACAAACATTTGTTCAGTTTTAATATAACAACTTCAAAGAGTATTTATTAGATTCTAACTTTAATGTTTGTTACGAAAGCTAAATGCAGTTTACAATTGTCAAGTTTAAAATAAAATTATTAACAGAAATTAACTGGGTTTACTTTGCATTGCGCAAGCATGCTTTTACAAAACGTGCGTCATATGGTTGAAAGGTCGAGACACATCGAGTTTTTCATCAAAAAAGATCGTTTTTACGGTTCATGTGACAAGGCTGGAATTTTCCGAGGAAACGCGGATTTCCGCTTTTTTCTTTTATTCCCTCCGCGCATTTTTGTTATATTTTTCCGCTGAAAAAATGGATTTGCCATAAAATTTCCGCAGCAAATTGGTTTCTAACTGCTGCGTTGCCGACGACTCGAAAACCGGAAACTGCTCTTTATGTTTCGGAGGAACGAAAATTGTAATTGCCGGGGCACCTGGGACAGCGTGGTTCATTAATGGCGTCTGCATATGATATTAAATCGCGGTGACAAATAATGCAATTCTGCAGCCAAAAATGCGTGGACCTTGGAATAGACAGAGTATTCCGTCGATAAAGAGGATAAAAGAAACGGTCAATGTGTCAGCAAACAACATAAGTCAGGGTTTGCGTGCTGTAAACTTTGACAGAAAGACAATTACGGCGTGCGTGGCCGAATCGCGGAGGACCACCTGAAAACGACGACACACAACGTCGTAGGAAAGGAAAACGCTTTCTGAAAGGAAATTCAACCGTAACCGGTAATTCGTTGGATTGGAATCGTGGGATGTGAGTGATGTATGAAATTCTTTTGTTTGATCCCACTTGCAATCGGGTGCCGACAGTTGCCAAGTTGGCTGCTAGGCCTGAGTTCTATTTTCTACGTGCCGCCGAAACGGGGCACAAAGTGCTATTTTCGTTACTGCAAATGCGTTTTAAATTGTCGTTAATGAATTCCTATATATTTTGACACTTTTCATGTTTTATTATGTTAAAAGTCTTATTTTGACTGACTCGAGTTTTGCAGTTCAAGAGAAAAGAGGTCACGTGACAGGTTCTGAATGATCTGAATGGTCTAAGCCATTGTTTACAAATTCTGCTATCCTATTTTGAGTGTCCTTGTAGCTATTTCTTATGTCACATAGTTTGTTCCACACCAGCGTGGCTTATGAACAGTTAACTCCTGTAATTTTTGTTTGTGTTTGAAGCTGAGAAGTTTGGCAACTTGGGATTGTGATTGATGTATTCTATAGTTAAAAGTATGTTGTTTTTGACTTTCATTTTTCCATACTAATTGTTAGGGTACGAGACATCGGTTTTCGTCTTTGCTATTTTCCATTTGCGTTGGAATTAAATTTATTGTTGGAATTAAATGGATATGTATTTCAGGCTTTCCAGATAACCTCTGGATTCATTTTCAATTTTTTTTATAATTTTGTATCGTAATTATAAGAACTGAAAATAATTTTATAGGTCTCCCTGCAGCAAATAAAGAATAACCTTCTGTCACTCACACTGCAAATTTTGCATCATTATCTTTATCGTTTTAATTTAAAAAAAATATATATCTTTTGTTGCATCTAGTTGCCTTCGTTATTTTTGCTGAAGTAGATGTCAAGTACTGCTTAAGATGAGTGCGTTTTGCCAACACGACACAGTTACAGGGCATCTTGCGATAATAATGTTTACTTTCGATCTGTTGAGGTATGGTTGTTTAGATTGCAATGTGCATTTGGGGCAGTAAAAAATTTCCTCTTTTTTGTCAAAACTTGATGTGAGAAAATCCTCGGGATTTTGACAAAATTTCCAAGAGGCTTTGCTAATGTCATAAACCTGAGACGCGTGTGGATTCTTTTTTTATGTCGGTTTTGCCGTATGTCGAAAAGCGGGACATTGCGATGGTGAGGGGAATGGTGCGGAAATCAAAAAGTGGGACAGTCCGCCAGGAGAGGGACAGTTGGCGTGTCAGCAGCACAAAGTATTTATTGGATTGGATTCTGTGACAAGGTGAACTTTCCATTTTCAGGGGCATAGGTAAATACTTCCGATAACATTACTGCCCAGAAGTGGAATCAACAAAAAAATCTCAGCCTGGGCAACAGGTCAATGTCGCACAAACGAATTGTTGTAGAAACAATTGAAAACATTAATGATATATGCATGCATATACAAGGGGGAATCAACAATTGGTCTGACTTCAGAACCAGTTGCCCCGACTTCAAAACCAATCGGCTGGACAGCAAAACCAAACAGCCGGTGGTCAAACGTGTTGGCCGGACTTCAAAACACGATGGCCGATTTGAGCACCGGCCAGCCAGTTTTAGGTATAGCCAACCAATTTTAGTGCGGCCATCTGGTTTTAAGGCAGGGACACATCCAGGATTTTAGTTAGGGGGGCAGGGCAGAGTGTTAGCCGTGATTTTGCCCGTCAGACATTCGCATCCTGATCTGCCAAATGGAATCTGGGAGTGTTTTAAGGGGAGTCATGGCCCTCCTGGATCGCTCTAAATTGCGTTTTCAGGTCCGACCACCAAGTTGGAACACCGGCCTTTGGGTTTTGCAGTCCAGCCAGATGGTCTTGAAGCCCGACCAATTTCTGATCCCTCCTAGATACACACACACACACACAAACACACACAAACACAAACGCACTTAGCTTAGTTTTGGGAAGATACAACACATCTTTTAGTAGGGCCTAAACTTGTCATTAATAGTTGTAGAACAAATACTCAGAAACCAATTTCACTTATTTCCTTAAAATAATGTAACATGATTTTAACACCCCAAAGAGCCTTGTTGAAAAACTCTTGGCATGTTGTTTGATAGGCTGTCAAAAGTCGTTCTAAAACAAGAGCTAAAAAGATATCAGAGGCCAGACAGTTCCCGGCATCCACCCAAGGTTATCTGAATTTTTTTAAAATTTTTTCTCATGCGATATTGCGAAAAACCAATCAACATTAATATTTGTCACAAGCGGAGTCGTTAACCACATGTTTGTCGACAACACAATGTTCGCAAAATCTTTGGGAACGCTTGTAGACGATACGTCAGACAAACAGTGTTCTCGTCATGTGAATTATACCCTGGCATGATTCAGATAAACTCTGGTACTCATGACAGCAATTAACAATCACGCCGTGACGTTTCTTTAAAAAATGCATAGACGTTCAATATGCCAAAGAAGGTGGAGTCTGCTTTAGGGGCAAAAGCATGACCACTCCTGTTTAAAAAAATGGCATGTAGTAATTTAGTACTCTATTTCAGGCTCAATGATTTGGCTTAAAGGCGAAGGCAACCTTTTTCCATGCCTTTTTAGCAAAAATAAGGTTCGTTGGTTATCCCAGACATATTTTCCACTTAATTACAGTTTTTCGTAATTTAATTAGTTAATCGTTCTCTACTCCGGAAGTGACGTTTTGGGAGGCAAGAATTTCGCGCCAATTTCTTTTCATATAGTCTGACTATGAGAGCTGCCAAGACAGTCATTGTTATATCTCGGTTGTGATAAGTTCGGTCGTCGTTTGCTTTTGTTTAGGAGTCAGTCAACATGCCAAACTGTTGCTGCGTACCGGGATGTTCTCATTATCGTCTCACGGGCAGTGGAACAACTGTCCCACTTACCTTAGACAAGTCCGCAATAAACTTATCGAAGTTTGGCTTACCTATCTGTTCACTGAACGACAAACTGTACTCTTCACTGGGCCTGCATTCACTCCCACTACTCAACATCACAGCAGGGCTGCTTACAGGCTTTGGGCCATAATGAGTACATCCCGGTACGCAGCAACAGTGTAGCATGTTGACTGACTCGTAAACAAAAGCAAACGACCAACGAACTTATCACAACGGAAGTAGCTCAATGACTGACTCGACAGCTCTCACAGTCAGACTATATGAAAAGAAATTGGCGCGATATTCTTGCCTCCCAAAACGGATTTCCGAAGTAAAGAACAAATAATTAATTAAATTACGGAAAGCTGCAATTAAGTGGAAAATATGTCTGGGATAACCAACGAACCTTCCTTGTGCTAAAAATGACATGAAAAAAGTTGACTTCGCCTTTAATGCTGAAAATCACGCAACTTTCCTTGAACAGTGTCCGCAATTAAGAATGCAGGTATCGCTTACATGTAGTTGGCAACTCCATTGTCGTAATAAAACGTTAAGCAATCGACGTTCAGTTGCCACCAGATTCGTCGTCTAAATACATTACAATAATCTTGAGTCATAGACCGGGCGCACGCGCTACTGCAGCTGACAACTTGACGCCATATTGGAGAGTGTTACTAGTCACGTGACACGGCTAATTGCCGTGTAAACAATCGGGGTAAATTGCTCTTCTCAAAGCGCGATATCCAACAAATAAAGAGGCGGAAGAGTGTGATTTTTTCCAGAAACATAAAAAACATGTGATATTGCACTTACATGCGTTTTTTTAAGTGTCAATCAGTTGATAGAGAAAATATCAAACTAATAGAAGATCGCAATCAGTGGCAGATTCTCGAATTGTCTGAGCGGCTGTACGCTTTTTATCCACTGTGAGCGTTTTATTTTATTTCTTTTTCGTTTTTTCAAGAAAAACCAGTAAGATCGCGCAACATTATCATTTAATTTGTGTCGCTCGATGCAAATACATTATATCCAGGAGACGTGCTGCTCACTTGGGACGTACTTTTGTTGTGCCCCAATAAGCCTTAGTTATCAGTATTGAAGATGACCCCGGGTAACTACGTAAAATTTAAATACGTCCCAGGTCGCATTTAAGGGGGGGTCTAAATTTAATATGAAGTATTGTGAAAAATGACCTCGTTGGAGTCATAAAGATAAATGACAGGCTTTTAAAGTTCATTAATTAGGGCGTTCTCCCGTTCCGCGACTTTACAGACGTACAGCGGTTGTGAGCGCGTCTTAACTTCGATTGTATAGTTGGGAGATTTTGGTGATTCAAAAACTTTAAGCATGACAAGTTTTTGATGGGGAATTCAGAAATGTCATTGGTTTATGTTCAAACATTTTATAACTTATTTTTAATACCACAGCCAAGTGAGTCAATAAGATATGATCTTATTGGAGATTAGAGAAACTACCGAACAAAAGAGAGGTGACCCTATAACCCTCATTGCCAGAATGGACTTAATCAGTCGTCGGTGTAAGATATTGGTCACAACGGTCATCCGCCCAACCTGTACTCTACAATCTAACAAGTTAGACTAAACGGGAGAACTCCGTAATGTAAAAAGCAAAGAACACTGACTCAATTCCTCTCCTGTGCATCGCTCGGGATTGCCAACGGACAAATATTGTTCTCTCACGCAGGGTATTCCTCTCTCACGGATCTCAAGTCACCCCCGATCAAGCACCAGGCACTTGTCGGCGTTTTGCAGTATCCCCACACCGTGTAATTATGTGCTCACAAAGAGATCAGCCCCACTCCCACACATTATTTTGAACCGTCGTTCCTATACACCCCCGCCCTTAATCTGATATACGTACTGCGCATCCCTTAGCCGCCGAGAAATTTAAAATAAATTCTTCTCCCACGCACGCTTGGAATCAGTTCTCACGGTTCCAAATTTGATTTTATAGTAAGAAAACCTGTTTGTGATAGGAAGATTCTTAACATACAGTATGGCCAAGTATTTTGGATTAGTCTTCATGCCTGCAGTTCAGTAATCAGATATTATATCCTGACACGAGCAGTGTAAAAATGGCCAATTGCCAAGTTGGGCAACTGAACGAAGGACTGTTCGAAAAATTGTGATTGTTTTCGCTTCAGCCCAGCTTCCCCACATCATATTCCTGGTCTGCACGCCTTTCAGTACTTTCACAGCATATATTGAAAAAGCAAGATTTCCCTTGCCGCGCGTTACTCAGGTGACCCCCACACCTAAACATCCGCGTATCGAACATTGTTGAAAGATCGCCAATTGCGGGTATCGTGTCTGCTTATCCCAACCCCCTGTTGCGGATTAACCCAGTGGCGGATTTAGAGGGGGCCCAAGACCCCCTTAAATTCTCCCAGATTCCATTTGGCAGTTCGGGGGTGCGAAAGTCCGACGGGAAAAATCCTGGCTAATATATGCGCGAATCCCTATTTGACGAAGTGGACAAAAAGATCCTTCTTAGAGAAACAAAATGTCCGAGGAAACAGACAAAAGTCCCCAGAAATTCGTCGCGAATGCACAATGCACGGGGTTGAACCTAGTACCCCGTTTTTTTAGTACTCGTCTTCTTGTTCCAGTAAAAGGTTCACATGACCGCAAAATTCGAGCCCCCCCCGCCCCCTCTATATTTTAGGCTGCCTTGGTAAAGACGTGAGGTAAGGACTCGTCTCCACTTAGGCGTGCAACTGTAGTGTGCCCCGTTAAGTGTATTTATTTTCTTTCAATGACAGAGCTGACAAAATGTGAATTTGTGTCTGTGTTTCTGTGTTCGTTTGTTTCTTATTTAGTAATAAATAGTTTTCGAAAAGTACCACCACTCCAATAGCGTTCATGTGTGTGTGTGCTAAATCTTCCGTAGTTGTTCCGCACGCAGTATCAATAATCGACCTATCACCAGGATTTTGAGTGACGGCTTAACTGACCATTTAGAACACAGCATTATTGACACACCGTCGTTTCCAAGCCGCCATTTTATCCGACAAACCACACGTTGCCGTGTAAAACTTATTGTTTGTTAGCCGACATCCGTAAGGGAGCGGAGCTAGTGATAGGTCAATTGACCAATCGCCAGGATTTTGAGAGCCGGCTTAACTGACCAATAGGAACGCAGCATTCTTGACACCCCTTCATTTCTATGCCGCCACTGTACCCGACAGACACGTTGCCAGGTAAAACTTATTGTTTGTATGTCGACATTACGCAAGGGGGCGGAGCTTGCAATAGGTCAATTGTGCCATGAAGTTAAATAACGTACAGTTTGAGCGTTTCACTGGTGGCCCCAATGAGAAAGTCTGAGTTTGATTTTCATCCTGTTTATATCTGTCTGCAGTCTTGTGTCTTATCGATCGATGAACTCGACTAAAAATAGTTACACTGAATGTAGGAGCCAACGCACTCTGTTAGTAGTTTGACTTAATTCGCCATCTGTTGGTGGTTTTTGTGTTAGCGATGGAGCTTCCACCGCGTTCATTTTTCACGTGACTATATTCTTTAATAGTATTTTGCTTATGTGAGACTGTTTGGCCGACCATGGTTTGTAGCTGTTACACGCCACTTTGGCTCATTCATATTTCAACGCATTTACCGTTTACTCTTCTAGTTTCGTCGTGATTTATGCCGTAAATTGGTTTGAAAAACAGTGTGGTAACGAAAATCGTTAAACCAACATGGATGAACCGAGTAACTACAAATAACAAACGAAATAACGTTTTTCAACGCAACTCATACTCTTGTTCATCCATGTTGGTCTAACAATTTTCGCGACTACACTAAAGTCATTAATAAGTAACTGAAACCATTAATCAGCTCGACAATTTTGAGTCAAAAAGTCTGTCGTAACCTTTACACGTAGCTCAGTGGATTCTGGGTGCAGAATTTTCAACACAAAAGTTCCCCAGTTTCTGACATCTGGTGATCTTTGTCGTACGAAACTAGATCCCAAGACGCCCATTTGTGGGAATAGTTGGCGTTAAAAAATACGTTCTTGGTCGAATCGGCACATTGCGTACAGGTAGATCATCTACGTTTCTTAACAGTACGCGCATTGCTTAAAATACGAATCCACGCTATTCATTAAAAATATATTTTCGGCAAAAATGTCGCTGATCAGTAGTCAAACTCGGGTATTGATCATTGGGGAATAAACGGGAAATTGTTGGCGACCATTGACTTCGGACATGTGGAAATCTGAGTGCACTTTGTAATAAACGCTAATGTCTGTAATCCATGTATAAATAATATATGTCGTTTTTGTTGTAACGATAAGTTTCCCACTTCCACTCGGCGGGCGGAGTTGAAAGCTATAATTTCTTTGACACTGGTTTGTTCAGAATATGTATACCTGTTTCCATTTGCTCATATCTACGGTGTGGAAAACTCAGTCTGTAAGAATTTGAGAGTGCTTGGCTGAATAGAACTCGGCCCCTTTCGCGCCACCTTGTACTTCGTTTGTAGAATTCCCGTTGTCTTCAAAAGACTTGCTATCATGGAGTTTGTTCTGAAACCTCCATGTGTGGTGTACATCTCAGATTTTCATAAAATTTGGAATATAGGCATCTATTAGTGACATGACTCTATTCTTCCATTTTCGGAAGTATCTAAGGCATTTTGCGTCACTTAGTGGCCATTTTTGGCGTTTTCGAATCTGTTTTTGACATTCAACCCTCTATCAACGCATAGGCGGATTTAGGGGGGGGGGGGGG
>NMRA01000197.1:561460-576586 GCA_002633005.1 Phoronis australis | reverse complement strand
TAAATTACAAATCGAAATATTTCGTTAAAATAATATGAATTATTCATGTCAGCCTAAAATTGTCTCTAACGTCGTCAACAATTTGGGTATTGGCATGAGCCAAATATGTGGTGACTTGTACCTGCGTAACCTCTGACCCATTTGAGATTTCTTAAATTTGTTCATATATTCACGATTTATCCACCAACCTAAGTTTCAATGTCCACAGCGCCGCCTACTTGTTGTTTAAGCACTTGAGTGACACCCACTTCAACACTGCATGCAATAAGTGAGTGTTGCAATTTTGAAAAGAACACGAATGTTGATAATCTCTTTAAGAGCCAGCCTAAGAAATGAACACCCGCTTCTACACAAAGGCTACGCTGTACAATATCACATTGGCAACGAAGAAATATACCAATGGGCTTAAATTTATGAGTAGGACCCTAGAAAAATGCTAAAATTTGACTAAGTTCGGAACATCATATCTCAGAACTGGCTTATTGGATTCATATGAAATGTTCATACGCTTTGCTTTATGCAAAGTTTCCCAAACCCTTTAAGGAGTTGTTTTAAAATGCGTCACCTTTGAATGAGAGGCGTTTTGAGATCGCACACATAACATTAATTTCAAATGAAATTCAATCATGTTGATACCGATGTTTTGCTATCAGTGTGTATCTTTCTGTTTTGCTTCATTTTACTAAAAGACACGGTCACCTGATTTTCTCGTGGAATGGCTCTTAAATATCGATATTAATATTATCATGATCTTGAAGTGAAAATCTGTGTCGATTTTTTTTTGCGTTTGGCCACAGTAGTTTGGTCTTCAGCGCTCAGAATAACTACCAACACATTATAACCAACACTGTGAGGCTCTCAAGCTTCACACAGAAAACATTCGCCATTGTATTGTTAGTATTGTTCGTAAGAGTGTTTGGTTGGAACTCTTCCGGTTCCGAATCGTAGTTGTTAATGTCGTCTGCGGATTAAACCCGATAAACTTTCTATTCATTCTTTACTTTATCTGGCGATCAGCATTTACAACAGCAAACATTATACGCCATGACAAGTCAATTTGTAGACCTTCGTTGGTCTCAGCCAGCGCTGCACTGGAGGACGCCTTTTTTCAGTCACTCCAGACAGCGAGCTCGAGTTATCACCAGTGCCAAAAAGCGAAAAGTCAAAGAAAAGGGAGTCTGTGATTGTATCCAATAATAATGAATTCACTAGACGTTATCTTGGTACCTTTTTATTATCTAGATTAGACATAATCTTGCTGATTACAGCTATGATGACAAAGCGGAGGTGAAAATCTAGACAGTGGCTGACCTAAGAAAAACAACATGTTGATGGAGGTTATTGTGCTGTTGGCAGCGGCGGCGACCGGTACGGTGTCGGCGGCGGCGGCGTCCGGTACGGTGTCGGCGGCGGCGGCGTCCGGTACGGTGTCGGTGATGGCGGCGTCGGGTACTCTGGTGCAGGCGGCCCTTGTCGTAGCGACGGCACTAGTACCCTTGCTGTTAAAAATAATTACATCAGTTACGAATTGAGTTTTACAAATTGTACTTGTAAGAAGTATTGGCAAAAATGGTGGACTTTTGTTTCATTTTCCCTCATGATCACTTGCTAAACTGTTTGTAAGTTTGGGTATTAGCACGAAACTGGATGCAACGCGACTGAGAAGAATAGTTAGAACTGGTGAACGCTTACGCCTACACGCAAGAGGTCTTTACTGTTGGTCTTACGAGCTGTGAGGCACAAGCTCTATTCACTCTGCTACCGGAAATGCTCTTGTTTGAAATCCGTAAACTGTGGCGTGACTTCCAGGTCCTTTAGATTGAAATTGTGGCTGACACCGGGGCAGTGAAATACCAAGGTGACTCGAGTTTTGGAGCCATTTACTGACGCGTGTGATTGTGAAAACGGGGTAACTGATGAATGGTACAGCAACAACTCGTTCCAGAAGTTTCTTGTTCTAGGATAAGTGTGTGTGTAAGCCACATGTCATAGCTTGTCAGCTCGGTAAATGTCGCAAGTGTAAAGAGTTATTAAAAGACTGGGTTTGGTCGATAGCACTGTTTATGCTTTCTAATGATCGAGCAAAATATTTTGATTAACAAAAACTCAAGTTCGTAACTCACATACACACTCATCTTGTCTTAGGCAAGCAGTTACCTGCGGTAGGTCTAGGACTGTGTCCAAGCCAAATTAATTCACGGAATTGGCCGTAATTGCACCATTAAGACATTCAAGTTAGCCCTAGATACCTTCTGATGAACTTCACATTTTTTGTGGTTTCATTGCAGAAAGGTAGCATGAGCACTGTGTTCTCAAGCCGATGATCGACTTCGTTATTAACAAGCGGCGAAAGGTTCAAGTACATGACTACTAGCGTTTCTTATTATCGTTTGTAACACAGGATAAGGTGAGTGTTCGTCAAATGCAAGTTACTACACGTTTTGGATTGGGCGTTTGTATATCTTCCTTTTTGCGTTGACCTCAAATCAGAATTATAGTGGATTGAATGACAATCTTGCAACAATGTTTCTTCCTTTACAGTTGGAACACTTATTGTGTTAGAAAGACAAATCGCAAAAGCACTGCATTGTTAACATACAATTAATTTCTCATTGGAAAATTGGTTTAGCATGGATTTCGCTTGGTGCTACCAATATTGACCTGTCGCCAGGATTTTGAATAACGCCATTTAGAACTCATCATTTTTGACACACCTTCGTTTCCAAGCCGCCAATTTACCCGACAAACAACGCGTTGTCGGGTAAAAGTTATTGTTTGTTAGTTGACATTACGCAAGGGGGCGGAGCTTGCGATAGGTCTATTGGCATGTAAACAATCCCATATGATGTTCAACTCTCGTTTCGGAGAAAAACTAATAGTGATAGTTTAGCCAGAATCATTACCAATGACAAGTCAGCGCGGTAGTTCATTGGCTCATTGCAAAACACTACCTCATCATATCATGCAAGTTTTCGACTGGTGAACTCCAGAAAAACGCGCAGTATTCTAAAACGCTCGTCCATTATAGCAACGTATTTTTGTCTAGTTATAGGAAATTAAATAAAAAAGATGACAAAAGCCTAGTTGGTGAAATATATATTGAGCTTAACAAATCTATTTGATCTCTGAAGTGCCCAGTAACACCGAACTAGGGTGCTGCGACTCCAGAAAAGGGATACGTTATTTTGATAACGTTAAAAATATCATTAAAATGTTATTTGGTAAGTTATTTTCACCATAGTTAGTGGCGAACGTTTTAGAACGTTTTGAATAACGAAGTGCTTGATTTTACGAATCAGTATGTAGTACTCGAATTCGCCAATCTTCAGCAAATGATCTTCTATGACAGTGTTTATCTTTACTTACCTCCATTGATATGGTAACCCGACACCACCAATGATGCGGCACTGGCCAAGAAGAACAGTAACAACGTTTTCATCACTTGCGAGTCGATTAGAAGTGTGCAGAGATCACTAGTGCTTCCAACTAGGATTTTTGCAACGTGGATTTGGAGTGGTGGCAGTTTTTTATACTGTTCGAACGGGTGGTTTCGTTACGCAAGACACGTGGGTAGTTCCGACATGTCAATCAAGCTAATGAGTTCAGCCAATCGTGGCGCAGGAACACGTAAACACAATAATTCGTTTTCTTTGTTATACAAATATGGGTTCAGATCTTATTGCAAGAGTAAAGATTGTTTATATTACGAGCTTGGGATCTTTTCAAGGCAGACAAACGGTACACATGAAGGAGGGCATAAAAACGGAGTATGCATAAGGATCAATGCTGTAGTTGTAATTTTGGAGGTATGCATAGGCCCCAAGCCCAGCGTGTCATCGTGTGCGTCTACGCTCCAATACACCTCAATTTACGATATGTGCGCACAACATTGAAAACGATAATGGTGATGTACTGCGTCTACGGGCGAGTACGCCCCACTGCACCAGTACTTAGGATGAGCTAAACAGAATAAACCGACCCTTAGCGAAAAAAATCAAATTTCCATTCGTAACGTTTTGAAATTATTTTCTTTAATTTTAAATCATAGAACTCTGGTCCTGGAATGTGAAATTCGACCTGGGCCCGGACTCTAATCTTTGTACTCGAAACGAAATCGAAATATTTTTTCTGCAATTTTTCTGCTCTTTTTGTGCGAACTAGTATAAGTGGTTATCAGACTGTGCTTGGATACATTATGGTTCAGGCATGTGAGTTTGTAGTCCAAGTTTGCATTTAAAGGCCCTTATTTTCGGCTACATGCTCGAGTAAAAACTCAAAATTTCGAGTTCAAATTCGAATTTTAACCTTGATGTTGGGTTTTTCAACTGCAAGCTAGGACTAAAAATTACCCACACAAGTCATGATGTACTCGAGAATAGAGTAACGGGCACTAATCTTGAGTTCGCACACACAAAGGTACAAAACAAAATGCCAAACATAATTTCGAGTAAAAAGATTATAAGACCGGACCCTGGCAACGCTGAAGTTGCGCCGCGCAGGCGTGAAACTTCTTTGTGCTCGGTTGCTTCTGTGTTTGTTTGCATTCTTGCTCTGTATGTTTACTATCAATAAAACTTCGAAAATGGCCGTTTTTCAACGAGTATCATAAGACTCATATCATTAGAAAGCCCTTTATCAGTTTTTGATGGCGTATGATATTTCCAGAAGCAAAAACAAAAAACATAATACCTAAATATATATATCATTCTGCATACCGTCCAAAAAGTATTCTTTAATTCTAAAAACCAAGAGTGTTACCAAAATGTGAATAATGTCACAGTCTAATAGTAACATAAAAATGAATTGAGACAGAGCGGTTGCCGTTAAAAATGACTAGTTTAACCAGCAGAGAAATAATTTTTATGATTGAAACGATTTCTAACCTAAAAAAGCACAGATTTTTGTGGAGAATTTAGTTAGGCATCTATACAAAATTCTAAATCTCTGTATACTAAATGAGCCTTCGATGCTGTTTGATACAAAAACAATCTTCCGTAAAAATTCAGGATGCAGTGACATTCACAAAAAGGCAATCAATTAATTATACCAATCCGAAATTTGCAGATTAAGGTTTTCTGACAAATAATAAATGTGCAAACAGCCAATACGTAGCTTTGAAATATACATTGGATAGCTCATTACATTGGTTGCGATATCGGACTTTGTACAGAGGAAATATATTGTGACCCTGCTATGTGTAGTGAGTGGCACCCTAAACAAGAGACTTTGGAACACGTTTTCATAGTTGCTATGTAACTAAAGAAAGTGGACTCTGGAAAATAACAATATTGGCAGTCGTCTTCGGAGATTGAAAAAAAGTTGTCATCTAAAATGAAATTTGCCATTTATTGTCATGTGATATTGTGTAAGAAGAATCAACATTAATATCTGTCACGAGCGGAGTCGTTACCCACATGATTGTAATTCTTGTCAACAGCACTGTGTTCGCAAAATCTTTAGGAACGCATGCAGACGATACGTCAAACAGTGTTCTTGTCATGTGAATTGTGCCCCAGTATGATTCAGATACAACACGATGCTCATGACACTAATAATCAAACCGCGCCGTTTTTTTAAAAAAGTGCATACACGTGCACTATGCGATAGAAGGCGGAGCCCTCGTTGGGAACAAGAGCGCCACCACTGGTGTTTAAAGAAATGGCATGTGTTCTTAGCACTCTCTTTTAGGTTCAATCATTTGGCTTCATGCCGAAATCACGCAACTTTCCTTGAACAGTTTCGCTTACTAAATCAGTGTCTACAATTAAGAATGCAGGTGTCGCTGAGTCGGCCACTCCACTGCAGTAATAGAATGTTAAGCAATCGGCGTTCAGATGCCAACAGATTCGTCTTCAACTGGTATTGTACACTATAAAACTTGCAACAAAAGGTAATAAATATCTTTACAGGTAGGCATCAATCAGGTGCGTTTTATAGTGCTACTGTGTGTTGACTCGCTTGATCGTAGGCTTCAAAGGCCTTTCGTCGTGTTCAATATCACTTGCACGTAATTTCAGCTCTTTTGAGGTCGTAACTAAGTCATCAGTACATATACCTACGATGTATTCCGCAGGCGAAAAATTCATGAAAACACATACTTGTCGCCATCTAGAGTCGCTACTGGAATGCAAAGCACAATACATAGACCATAGTCACGCATGACAAAAATATATTCATCCATAGAAAACTATCGTATCACGTATACAGAAAAAAGAGAGAATCAAAGGCAACACAAAATCCACGCAAGCGTAAGCAGAGACGTTAGGTAAAATTACAGTAATGATTGTATCCTGAACCATAGTAATGTTGCTTAGTTCTAGAGTTCTACATATAATTAGGCAGTAGTGCAAAACAATGGAGTACAAAATCGTAGTGTATGAGTGATAAAAAGATGTACAGATAACTAGGCTTTCATAGCAACGGTCGCTGAAATCCATCTCGCATGTTCTAAGTGGTTGTGCGATTTAGGCTTCAGGATCCAGGATATAATCTCTAAACACGAACTTTAGATTTGTGATGTCTTACGTGCGCGCACCCAGCCTTCAATGTGGGAGGACTCGAATTTCTGTCGATGTGGTCTTTTGCTGCCAAGATATCGGCAGGACTAAAAAACAGTGTTCTACCTTCAAAACTGTAAATTGTGCGTCTGCGTCTTTTTAGTGGACTTTTGCCTCGTTTTCTCTGAGACCGACCTTTTTGCCCACTTCGCCAAATTGGGGGGCTCATTCTAGCCTCCCCCCGGGTGCGCGCATGTCTTATTATTCTTTATTACCTTTCACGATGATAGACTTCTGTGCTCAAGCTTGTTATGGTCTATTGAAGTACGTTCCTAAAAATCGGGCTACAAACTCGAGTTTAAACTTGAGATATCGAGTTTAGTCTTAACTCAGAGCTTTAAGTGAAAACAAAGATTATACATTACCATGCGCGCACAAAGCCTAAAATATAGGGAGGCTTGAATTTTTCAGTATGTGGATATTTTACTGAAAAAACGAGGTACTATGTTCAGACTTATAAATTGCGCATTCTCGCCGAATTCCTGTGGACTTTTTTCTCGTTTTCACGGACTTTTTGTTCATCTTAGGTGGACCTTTTTTGATCACTCCTCATTTGAACCCCCTCCCCCTTGGTGCGCGCATGATTAATCAACAAAAACCGTAATGTACTCCTGCACACAGTCATAGAGTAATGTGTACAGAAGATGAAGACCGAAATACCTCGGTTGTGACATGTTCGTTCGTCGTTTGCTTTTGTTTACGAGTCAGTCAACATGCCACACTGTTGCTGTATACCAGGATGTATTCGTTATCATCTCACGCGCGTTTTGAAAGTGCTTTTGCATCGCTTTCCGAACGATGACACACATTTGGCTCGTTCGTGTGAAGAACGCAGCATTACCCGTCAACGCAAAGTTCAAAGCATTGGAGGGTTACCGTGTGTATGGCAAGCATTTTCTGCCGTCAGATGACGAGAGAGATATGCACGCTTAATTAATGAAGGTCCCTTCGAAACAACGCCTTAAGAAGGGTGCCATACCGTCGCTGTTGATTCCCGGCAGTGCCCCGTCGCCGACCCCGAGAAGTGTGTTTTTGAAGCGAGAAGCATCGCGAGCTGTGGCCTCTACAGTGACTGGGGGTAAGGCTTCATCTACTATGGGTCGTAACTTGTATCCGAAACTCACTTGTAGGAAATTATCATCAAATTTCGATTAGAAAGCGCCCTGTTTAGTTACCCAATAAATGCACTTCAATATTAGCCGACAGTTATGACTCAAATCAGATTAAAAGCGAACAAGTGACTAATGCACTACAAAAACACCCTAACTTTGAGAACCACTTTGATGCCTATTACACAATGGAAGGAACTGGTTCTCATAATCCAGGTTCCCTGTGTCTAGTGGTGCATTTTAAGTAGCCATGTTGACATCAAGAAAGTGGCACCTAAAATGAAAGTTATCCTGACTGGGTGCGCATTGTATTGTTCCCCATGTTATTGAACTCAGGAGTGACCCACATTTAAGAATCAGGTCAGCCATGCAATGACATTTTACCTCCCGTACGGAGGAGAGTTCGATACAGGACGGGTCTATTGCTAAATGTGTGAAAAAACAGAAGTGTTCGAAATTCCATTGATAAAACAATAACGGTCGACAAATGGTAATAATGTATTATCCCACATACCAGGCAATACTCCATACATAATTCGAACATGAAATGACAACATTCAACCTTTAAAAAGACTCTTCAGATCAACGCCCGTGCAAAGCAGAGGATCAGACAAATTAGTACCTTTCACAGAATTTCTGATGTTCGAGACATGCTGCTGGCTAACCACGACTAAATTCAGTCCCACCAATTTGTTATTAAACACGAATTTAACAATTCTTTGGATTATTACATAACAAGTATCCATAATTTACGGGGGATCAGCTTGATTTTACCGTGAAATGGTAATGGTAAATACTCCGAAATTCTAATGAAGTTTTTGAAACAATTTCATTAGAACTAATGGTCAAGTACCTGTCCAAGAAAACATCCAATCCCAAAATTTGATAACTAAAAGACATTCCTTGAATTATGTTCTAACAAAATCCACAAAAGTGATCGTAAACTTGATTCCGAAATATGTAAAGACGTGCAGTTTTAATAAGAGAATAAAAACAGGCTGATAAACTATATCAAACTGCGCCTACCGTTTCTGTAGTCTTGATTTCAAGTACCAACGAAGTGATCTTTTTCAGACCATTATCAATACTATTCACAAAAATTTGGTAAAAAGTACCACCTGGTGTTTGGAAATTTTCAAATGAATTAGCGGTTTCTCCTCCAAAACAATAGTTTCGGGGATTATTGATGTACTGTACATACTCTTGAAGTTGTTATCTTTGACCAGAACTATAAAGCAACCAAATCCGTTGATGTTGTGTTTTTCTTACAAATCGCCAATTTTCGCCGTTGTCTATCAGACATTCGCTGAAATCAAGGCCAGGGACTTAACCAGTGCAATGTTTTTAAAATACTTTGCCATTTATCGAATGGTTTTCAACTCCCACAGCAATTCGGCGTTGAAAATGGTCTCAAAAAACAACCTTCTCCCCGATAACGTGTTTTTCAGCTCCAACAGCAGGGCAAGTTCTGCGATTCCGTGTTGAAAATGATTTCAAAAAACAACTTTTTCCTCGATAACGTCCCCTCAAAATCAGTTGTGCCTTTTTAAATCTGTTTTAATTTATTCCTGTTTACTAGTTAATTTTGTCTTCTATAATTTAAACTTTGAATTATCAGTAATTCATTCTATTCCAGGCAAATTTCCATTTCGTTAATTTTAACGAATCATTCCTTATTCTTCATTGGTGTCTTAAAGCGTTTCGAGGGCTTAGCTTCACAAACTCAAACTGGCTATTATTTGTATGATATAGATTTCCAACTTTTTAAAACTGAATTAGTAACATTCTTGAGACGTAGAAAGTGATATCAAGATAACATTTAGTATTCGTCGCCATCCGCCTCCTCCTCCGAACCCTTGGTATTGCGAGCAACCTCTTTGTAATCCTTTTCGAGAGCGGCAATATCTTCACGAGCTTCGCTGAATTCCCCCTCTTCCATCCCCTCACGGATGTACCAGTGGACGAAGGCTCGCTTGGCGTACATAAGATCGAACTTATGATCAAGACGAGCCCAGGCCTCGGCGATAGCTGTGGTATTGCTCAAGACACACAGGGCGCGCTGGACTTTAGCTAAGTCACCCCCTGGAACTGCGGTCAATGTGTGGTAATTGATGCCAACCTTAAATCCAGTTGGGCACCAGTCGACGAACTGGATAGTACGCTTGGTTTTAATAGTAGCAATGGCAGCATTGACATCCTTGGGAACAACATCACCCCGGTAAAGCAGACAGCAGGACATGTACTTGCCATTACGTGGGTCGCACTTCACCAATTGATTAGCTGACTCAAAGCAGGCGTTGGTGATCTCGGCAACGGTCACTTGTTCGTGGTAAGCCTTTTCAGCAGAGATGATCGGAGCATATGTAGCCATAGGGAAGTGAATACGGGGAAAAGGCACCAAGTTGGTCTGAAACTCGCTCAAATCGACATTTAGGGAACCCTCAAAGCGCAGTGACGCGGTGATGGAGCTGACAACCAGAGCAATCAAACGGTTGAGGTTGGCGTAAGATGGTCGTTCGATATCTAGGTTACGACGGCAGATATCGTAAATAGCCTCGTTGTCGACCAAAAAGGCGACATTGGAGTGTTCAAGTGTGGCATGGGTTGTCAGAATGGAGTTGTATGGCTCAACAATAGCATTAGCGACGTGAGGAGCTGGATAAATTGCGAACTCAAGCTGTGTCTTCTTCCCGTAATCCACGGTGAGCCTCTCCATCAACAGGGAGGTGAAGCCGGAACCGGTACCCCCGCCAAAAGAATGGAAGAGCAAGAATCCCTGGAGTCCAGTGCACTGGTCGGCCAGTTTACGTATTCGGTCTAAGATTGGGTCTATAGCTTTCTTGCCGATAGTATAATGACCGCGGGCGTAGTTATTAGCGGCATCTTCTTTCGCGTTTACCATGGATTCGGGGTGGAACAGATGACGGTAGGGTCCTGTACGTATCTCGTCTGTAAATGAAATAATAAAAAACAATTCGACAGCAACAGACGAAAATAAATATCCGTTGTTGTTAGAATCACGGGATGATGCTAACAACACCGTTTTCATAAATTATTGATATTCACATCTCTCGTGCCACTTAATGAAATTAAGAGAACACTTCGCGTGTACTCTTACGCACGTGACACGCCAAAGACGAAGACCAATGAAAGTGTTGAAATGTGCCCATTTACTGCGCTGCAAATATTTAGGGGCACTTGATAGTGTTAGAAAACTGACCACTTGGTGGCGCAGGTTACGTCGAATCCGTCCAAAAAGACGTCATCGTCTCCCTAACAGAAATAAATTTGTGTGCAAAATTTCATAAAAATTCGTACAGGAAATCCGAAGATCAAATAGATAACACCCCGGGCTCTAGTGCACTATTGTGCAGCACGTGCAAAGCTGGATGGTATCTATTACAAGTAGAAAGGGTGGAGGGAAGAAGAATAGTAAGGCAGTTCTCAGGAAATGGGTGGAGTAGTTCGACTCATTGCTGAAATGCGCAATATAGGGTCTGTTGAGCTTAAAAGTGGCTGTGGGAGATTCCAAGACTGCTGCATGTTCCAAAGAAAACGAGGAACTGATTCACTGAATCCCAGAAGGACAACCCGGGGAATCACAAATATCGGAGAGAAGTCTCAAGAGATTTACAAGTTAAGCAAGTCTTCTGTGCAACGGATGGCGAAAAATGGAGATAAATCCTTTCAAAAGAATGTGGGTATCACAGAGATTAAAATGCTAGAAGGAAAAGAAAAACTCGATGCCGCTACTTGCATGAGAGCCATTCAGCCACTGATATGAAAACAATCATTCTCACTATGAAAAAGATTTCAGTCTTTTATTTGGAAACAAAAACGAGAAATTCAGCGTTCTCGTCTCTACCATGAGACTTCCAGATTTTCCAAAAATCTAATGGTTTTCGCTGGAGTATCTTGTTAAAGAAAAATATATATTCATTTTATTGACACTGAAAAATGAGCTTTCAGCTCTAATCTTTTTATTGCCTTGCAGGTGAAATAATGCATTTTGGGAACACCTAAACATTTTAAAACCTCGAATATAATGCCATGGTTATAGTCATTCGAACATTAGTCATTACCGTTTGTTAGGTTATAAACTCATGTTACGTCGATATTTTTAAATAAAGTCGTTTTAAACAGAATAAATATCTACCAGGGGTTCCTTTTATCGACTATACAGTAACAACTGGCGAAACTAATCAATAAAAACAAATAAATAAGAGAAAATTAAACTAAAAACAGCAGATATTAGATGTCGAATCCTTAAGCAGCGACTTTATGACTCAGGGATCGACACACTTCCTGAGTACTGCTTGGAGACTGTTCTATAAGACAGTTCCTTTGCATTGAATTGACTGTATTTGAGGATGTTATCTTGTCCTTCGACACAGTGAGAGACTTCTTTGGTGTGTGCTCATCATGAACGCGCACTGCCATCAGATTCGACAAAAATCTCAGCCACTTAAAATAGCACTTGCTTCGATCCTCTCTGCCTCAAAATACTTTTTAAAAAATGGTGAACAAATTTTTCGAACACTGACTAAATGATATGTTGTTCGTGCAATGACTATAGTTTAGACCAGTCTCGATACATCCAAACTTAGGAAATCTGGTTTGCCTGTTCGTCAGAAGAACATCAATAAGTGACTCGGTCTGGTCTTGTTTGGAAACAGGGCTGTGGTTTTTTGCCGTGACAAAATGTAAAGTACAATAAAAATCAATGGACTATTTGTTTGCTAAAGTTATTTCATGAATATGTTGAATAAGTTATAGAAACAAAATATTTATACTTGCAGTGTCAATATCATATCCGCATTAATGCAGAGTGCAAATGATCCCAAATTATAAAGCTGTAGCCTTACATTTGAATATCCGGCTATATTCGAATACTGTTACATCTCAGTTTGTATGCAGTAATCCCAAAGGTAAAGCTAAATGTACTCACCAATAACAGTCGGTTCCAAGTCCATGAAAATTGCACGTGGGACGTGCTTGCCTCCGCTAGTCTCGCTGAAGAACGTGTTGAATGAATCATCACCAACCCCGAGGGTTACGTCCGACATCTGTCCATCTGGTTGAATACCGTGTTCCAGACAGTACAGCTCCCAACAAGAGTTTCCAATTTGGACGCCGGCCTGACCAATGTGGACACTAATACATTCACGCTGCTGAAACGAGAACCATTGTTAGGTGACGATAAGTATTGCGTGATTCCTGGTCACCACGCCACCTGTGGACACATCACTTCACCTAATGAAATCTGATCAGACTTGGAGATGTTTGCGATACACATTTCCACGACGGTTTAAGATTTATATATTTATATGATTCCTTGGTGTGTAATAAATGTTGTAATGTCAATTATGTAGTATATACCGATCCTCGAAGATAAGCATATTTTATTACTCTGCGCGTGTAAGCGCAAAGTACTGTTGTTCCTGGGTTTTCTTCAATTTTTTCTTCTTCTTATTCTTCTCATTCTTATTTTTCTTCCGACCAACGTTTAGGCTTAATAACTCCATTAGCATTAACCCCACTTTTAATCGAGTTAACAATTACTCTCTCATCGGGGCTCATAATGCACCGGAAGAGGTCAATTGGAGGAAAGGTCATCAAAAAATTAATATGTAATTTCTCCTACAATTTTAAAGAATTCCTTTTCATATTGGTAAGCGTGCTGCTATCAGTAACTTCCCATAATAATTCCAGTAATACGCACGCGCAGAGTCCGTTATTGTCACGCCGTGACAATAATCTTTCTAGTTATCCTTTGTTGCTCGTCTGTCTTACAGCCTTCATCGGACGTATTTTCGTTATTCCGCAAGAATAGTTCTAACAACTTTTCAGAGGTTCATAAGAAACAAATGTTTACAGTTCAAAAGCAGTTACATCAAATGATATGTATGTATATATATGTGTGTGTGTGTGTGTGTGTGTGTGTGTGTGTGTGTGTGTGTGTGTGTGTGTGTGTGTGTGTGTGTGTGTGTGTGTATGTATATGTAAATGTATATATGTTCCTGGATACTAGAGTGAATTGACCTATCGCCAGGACTTTGAGTGACGGCTTAACTAACCATTTAGAACTCAACATTCGTGACACACCTTCGTTTCCAAGACGCCATTTTACCCGACAAACAACCCGTTGCCGAGTAAACCTTATTGTTTGTTAGTCAACATTACGCAAGGGGGCGGAGCTTGCGATTGGTCAATTGGCATGAAAACCAATATGTGCAGGTGTTGGATTTTCACAGTAAGAATTAACTCAGGATTCTCGCAGTGACGTAGACGCAAGACAACAATAAGTTTAAAAGTTCATTACAATTTGCAATTCATGACTTGTGTGTGGTCAATGTGATATGCTTTCGAGGTTTTGATGGGCCTTATTGATTAGTCTGTATAGTTAGCCAAAACTTTAACCGAGTAAAAGTATGTTCTTTCTGAAAGTAGGAAGCTGGTAGAATTTGATGTTAGAATTTAGAATAAATCTGCATTTAATTGGATCACGTGACCTTATTTCTAAAGAAAATGAAAGGTGCTTAGATTGTAAAATAAACTGTGTCAATAACATAGATATAAATGCTCAAGGTGATGGCTCTAAGTCGCTGTTACAGTTCTCTAGAGATTATCATTGCGTTTCCGTTGTATTCAACTCTTGTTTTTTCATAAAAATCATAAAAGTCATATAAGTCATATTTTTGATAACCCTTCATGCAGAAGTCGAACATTTTAAAAATTCCTAATAGCGTTTTGTAAAACATTGCATAAGGCATATCTGAAGTTTCCTACGAATTCAATTAGCCGTTTTGAGATATCACTTTTCAAAATTAACCAAATTTGGAACTTTTTCAAAGGTCCTACCACAACCTTAAATACTGTAGGAACTACATCTGAATGTGTTACCGCTCAAGGTACGCTTTAAGTTGACAAATAAAAGTCTCCTTTTATGAGCCTGTACATGAATACAGTTGCAGCCCGTTACCTCAGAATCCTTCTGAAAATACAGACACGATTGCAACAAGTTTAACTCACCATTATGGAAAGCGCGTGCGTCTGCCTAAAATTGAAATCAACAAGTAAGCTGAACTGGTTACACATTGAGCGCGAGAGAGAACTCTCAATCCCCTATCATCTCGTCACCTATAGTGGTCGACTATATTACGTATAATCAGTTATTAGATCGCAAAAAGCACCCGGGAACGCTTGTTCAGTGTTATTTCCAGTTCACTGGTACATTGCAGTAATTCTCAACTAGTTTAGCTCAATTCGCAGAGGAGAAAAGTAAAATCAGAATTTAAATAAGAATAATGCTCAAAAATAAAGTTTGTTGCTCGTGTGACGCCTGCGAGGTTGTACGCCATTGGACTTACTTTTCTTAATAATATGAACATGCTCGTCGGGGTTTTCATAGTGCAAAAGATACGGTAGTTCGTGGGAGGCGCGGCAATGAAAAAAGTGGG
>NMRA01000197.1:537963-553761 GCA_002633005.1 Phoronis australis | reverse complement strand
TTAGAGCGAATACGGTAGCCCTAATAGATGGTGACATCAGTGCACGAAACGATGATTTTTATTTAAATTAGCAGCAAGTTTGTGGTGACTGGCGCCAACGGCCGGGTGACCGAACTTCGGGCTTGGCGAGTAGATTTTCTGGCTCCGGCACTCGCCCAGCTGGCGAGCAGGGTTTTTCAAGACTAAAAGCCTGGGTATATCCCTGACTTCCACACTTTTTCAAAAGAGGGAAAACTACTAAGGAATGGCTGAGGAGGGTAAAAGTCTAGTTGCCGTAAGTATTGGTATGTTTTTGGAGATCGATTTAACATCAGACAACTTGATTTTTGGTAACGTTGATAAGTCTTTTGACCACAACACCTTGCAGGACGATGCCATGTTTGTCACGGCGCCTCGTTTTCGATCAACACGACAGCAGCGCCCAGCGTTCGTGAAAGAGGTGAATATATGACCTTTAGCTCATCCTCACGTTTTGTTTCACAATAAACTAGCTCCGGTGTCGCTGCGCAGTTAGAGCATATGAAGTGTTCGTTAACCGCAGCGCACAAACTATGCGATTTTTGTCGTGAGCGTGGCGCCTCACAACGGCTTCGTGTACAAATTAGTTATCAAAATAATCGCTAACAAAGCGTCAGACGTTCGATGCTTGTCATGTCCAACTCGAGCGTGACATGCTGCCACCGGACTGGGTTTCGGCGAATGGCTGGCAGGCAACGAAGGGAATTTGCAATACGTAATAAAATCACAAAAAACACCACAGATTTTGTTTTAGAGCATTGGTCAAAGGTGATAACTTCAGAAGTCTATCCATCCGATCCCAAAACTGCGTTTTAGTCGTAATTCCGATTACATTCATTTAGGTAAAATGCCTGCCGTTTGAGTAAAAAGTTTTTTTAGAAAATTCTTAATTCAGTTGTCCGGTTGTCATTATGTAATTTAAAATGGCACGTATCATAGCAAACCGCAACATCATGGTATGACACTGGATTCGTTCGCGTTTCCGCAGAATGGACATCTTTTACTCTTTTCACAACATAGTCGCTAACTTACTTTTCTTACATGCTTTCATAATACTGGCAAGACCCTCGTGTATCCTCTCAAAGGATTAGATTGCTCATTTACTGCACAGATATCGGGTCTTCAGTTGGTCAGTGGTAGGAGCACTAGACCGGCAATCTAGATACCTTTGGTTCGGCG
The DNA here is from genome assembly GCA_002633005.1 of Phoronis australis. Classification (NCBI taxonomy): domain Eukaryota; kingdom Metazoa; phylum Phoronida; family Phoronidae; genus Phoronis; species Phoronis australis. The sequence continues at coordinate 552,564 of NMRA01000197.1, read as the reverse complement.
CCCTGTTGGTATTGCTGATTTTTTGTGTTTATTCATTTTATTCACTATTAGCCAACATCAGCGTCTATATTTACTATGTCTCGTTTAGCTTCAGTTTAATCTCTCTCAGCTGTTTTTGTTTTCAATGACCACCAGACTAGTCAGATTCGTTTTAGGCCAAAACAGAAGCACGAATTTTAAGAAGAGCGCGAACGTAAATAAAAACATATTTGTCCGACGTTTCGGTTTATTACTTCAAACCCTTTTCAAGGTAACAGTTCACCAGACTGTAGCTGATACGCGACTTTGAAACAGAAGAGAGGAGCGGTTTGGCCATTTTTATTTCTTTTCCCGTTGAAATCCGTAGCCTGGAAAACTTCTTCTTGAGTAGGCGTTAGGTGTCACTACATGCACAGCATACGAATCATACATGGCATGGAAGTAATAACTGGTTCAGTATTTTTTGTTGAGGTGCCTTGGAAATGGAAGCTAGGCAAATTGATGGAGCTCCTAGTCCAGCACCAGGGCACCCAAACAGAGGAACTAAGTCTGCTGCGTGTAGTTCGAGCTCGTGTCTGGTGCCAGCTTTTTCCTGGTAAGCTTCCAGAACTTGACGCTGACATTTTTTTCGGTCTTGGGAATTTTTTACAGATTCTAACAGGTAACATTCTATAAACAACTCTTTTGAGACGTTGGGCACTATCACATCATAGAATAAGCGTCAGTTTGATGGTATGATCGACACAGAGCATAAAAGAACGGTGACAAATATGGTACTGCTAATATTCCAGGCAATAAGTTGCCTAACAGCTACCCTATCGCCACCTAGTGTTATGTGACACCTGTTATCTCGTATCTATAATAAACTCTGGCCTGTATGAACTAAAATTAATTGGTCTCTACACAGGGGCGGATCCAGGAATCTGAGTTGGGGGGCAGGGTACAGGAATAACCAGAATTTCGCCAAACGCGTGCGCCCAGCCTAAAATGTAGGGATGCAGGGGTCTCGAATTTTTGGATTTGTGGACCGTATTACTAAAATAAAAAAACGGTAAACGGGGTTTGTTCAAGGCCCATGCATTGTGCATTCGCCCCCCGAGCCCCCCTGGGTGCGCTCATGGCGCATGTGCTAGTCAGCAATTCGCACCCCGAACTGCTAAGTTGTATCTGGGAGAATTTTAGGGGGGCATGGTACCCTTGACCCCCCTCCCCCTAAATCCGCCACTGTAGTTCAGTTTCTAAATATCGACGAGTTTACTCACGCACTTTTTAGTTTTGGCAAGGTGGCCTTCGTCCAACGTGAACTTGTTTCCCAACCTAAAATCGCTCACGTTGACTTGCAAAATTCAAAGGCTATATTGATATTCACTAGATTTTCCACTGGACTACAACTATGTGAATTCAACAACAAAATCTAAATGTTTGGCCAAACCACACTTCATTATTAGGCATGTCTTGGTGATTATTAACACAAAGGTCAACTTCGGGACAATCCATGACTAGATTGTGAAATGGCTCCAACATATTCAGGATTGTCACAGACTCTTTTTTCTTTTTAGGAAAACCTTACGCCCAATTTTGGAGCACATTGAAAGGTGTCGACGATGGCGATAAAAATGCGCACATTTCAAGGCTTCAGCGTTTCGACAAATTCCATTGTGGGAGCAGTATTGATATCGTAAGCTCTCGGTACAAAGATATACGAGACAAATTTGTGGAAAATTTTCTTGGTTTATACTAATAATAAATTGTATTTTGTTGTGGTAGAGACTGATTCATATTTTTTCAGCGCCATGTTTTGAACGATACACCTATCTATAAGGGGCTAAACTGGTACTGAGATATGCAAACAATTGAATTCCTTGCTGTGCCGCATCAGGTTGTCTTCATCCTGAAATAAGATACATCAACGGGCCTTTACAGTAATAAAATATTTATTAGAATAACTCAAGTACAGGGAAAGAAAAGAAAAACAAAAACACAAGTGAAAGTGCGATTCGGGCATGTACGCAGAGGTGGTTCGTTGAAACAGATAGAAACAACGAGATTGCGTCTAACTAGTCCTATTGTAATAAACTGCAGAGTTTGAAACAAACACTGCCTTGAAGAGCTGAGCAAGTCAACCAATCAAATTACATGTAGGAATATAAAGGCTACGAGTCATCCAATCAAATTACATGTAGGAATATAAAGGCTACAAGTCAACCAATCAAATAACATGTACGTATAAGGGATGCACTGTGTTCACTAACAGTTGGAAGTATTAGTAATCCCCTTCCCTGAGAAAGTGGCAGTAAACATCAAGTGAAAGTTATGTAATATGATGACCAAATCAAAATGATGCTAAAATACAATAACACATTCGGTGACAGATTGTCGAGTCAAGTTAAAATCTAGTATGAAAGTATGTTAGTAGAGATTTCTGGTAAGAACATTGAGGAATATCGGCCAGCAGTTTGAACACGTCGAGGCAGACAAATGCTGGGGCCACGCTGCAATGCCTCAACGTCTTTTGTCCCATTCCAGTAGCCGTCGTTGCCAAGCCACATCGCAAGTAACCTTTGATCAACGACAACAAAATATATGACGAAACCTGAAAGATAACGTGCGTAAAGTGTAAGAAATGGGATCGCTCTTGAGGAGCGACACTCGGCAAAATTGAATGAAAAAAGGGAAGACGACAACGAAAGCGAAGTCAACTTGCAGAATAAACCTTTTCCCGAAAGTAATTGCAGATGTACTGTTTTGATTGTCATTTGAAAGAGTACTATGGAAGCGTATAGGGGCTACAACACCCCCACACGCTCACAACAATCACAGGCTCATATTACACCCCTACTACCACCACCACCAACACCGGATACCTATTGCATACGTAGATATATCAGGTATGGCTTTGGGAATTCGAGAACAGTACTTATACACTACCACTGTCATAATTTTCCGTGTACACCTTCGGTTAAGAGGGGATACTACAAGAAGTTACGGGGGGCAGTGTCAAAGGTGGAGGAAAAATTGACGGAAACTCAATAGAACCGTCTGCCCATTGATTGGAAGACAAATATTTGGTCACGTGTTGATCTTTTCTGGCGAAACCTGTCTTGTTCCTCAAATTGTTTTCCCTAGGATTTCGCCCATTGTGCCAGCCTGATGTTTAGACCTAGATGATGGCACTCGTTGAATCTGTGTATGATAAAGCTGTTACACCATTACAGAATTACTATGAAAGGTCAAAACCGAAGAAAGTCCAGGACACATATTTTCTAAATTTTATCAACATTAATTTTATTCTGCACAATCAAAAATAAATATCTCAAAACTAGACTTCATACGGACTTATGCAAGAACTGAAAACAGTCCAAAACAATATTTCCATTGTGTAAGACCAAAAACTCGAGACCAAAATTTATGAAATCGGGACCGAAAACTTATTGCAACAGGACCTATAACTTACCATGTCCATTTAACATTTCAGGACTAAAATTCAGCACACCATGACCGAAAATTTAATACATCAGGAACGAAAATTCATCATGCTAGAAACTGTCCATGCCAGGAAACCACGTGACCATTCACAAGCATTGACCCTTAAAGTGATATTGTCGGTACCAGGCCAGTACACAAGAGCTGAGTGTACAAGCCGAAATAGTCACAACAGACAAACTGTCATAGTAATAAGATGTGTGAGGCGAATATTCTAGCTATAAAGATTGGATATTCTGTCAAAAACACTACGTTTAAAACATTATATACCTGGTGTTTCAGCGGTAGTAGTTCACTCGAACGGTCACCATGATTCAAACATGTGTATGCATAGGCCGTTGAAGCCGGGTTGCAGAGTATTTTCGTATGACAATATCAGGGGTGCAGACACACCCTTAAAGTGACATGAAACGCCAAAACCAAAGTGTTTCTCTGCAACTGAAGCAGAACAATTTTTTCGATGTGTGATAAGGGTGCACGCCCATGATCAGAGTGAAATATGACGAGAAACGACAACGAACGAGTTTCTGGCAACTATTTGAACCTGTCTGAAAGGGTGTTTTTCTTGGCGCTGATCTCATTAATGAAATATACCGCAAAACTTCCATGGATTTCAGAAATAATTCAAATGTTTAACATAGTACAGCTGTCATCAGGGTATCCGATGCCACAACCATCTGAGAAATGGGCAGGATGCCTAGGCTTCCCAACTTTGGCTTGTTCAAACTTTTTGCCTCACATGGATATGTTTTTTCGTTGGTACATTGGGCAGCCGTGCTCCCACACATCATTCCCTGTGACGCGAAAAAAGTAGTGGAACCGTGGACAGAAATGGCGTCCGTAAGACAGGAATAGCGTCCGCAAGACAGGAATGGCGTCCACGAGAGAAGCATATTGTGAGCGGGTAGGGAAGTCTGGATACCCTGTACTTTGGAACAATATGCGAATGTGTGTAGCCGGTTACATTTCGCTAGGTTTTTGTACTCAAATGTCCTGCGTGTAGGCTCATGCGCCTAAGCTCTGCTACCAGGCCTAGCTCAACAGTGAAAGGAGAATGCCACCCGATTTAATTAGTCTTTTTTGTCGTCTTAATCGGTCTATATCCACATCGCCTCGCATACAGTCGACCTTACCTTGCCGAGAGGTGTCGCGTTAACGTGTGAGGAAGGTGAGAAACGACGCAGCGACGTCAGTGGTTCATTTGCAGCTATGTTGCGGTGCATCGTTCTCCGTGCTTGTCCGAACTATGCAGCTGCGAGGAAAGCGGGTATATCGTTTTTTCGACTTCTTCGAGAGTCCGAAATGCTTAGGAAGTGGCTCGCAGTAGTGAAGAATGAAAAGTACGCTGTAAATAGCAAGTGAGAGGCCGTGAAACATCTCCGTGTGTGTGGCTTGCAGTCGTCGCGGGACAGTGCCTGACGAATGCCAGCTTACCAAATAACTATCCATACGTTCCGTTGTCTGAGCTTGTTTCCGGCGCCTCTCTAGTATTTCTTCATCACTGTATTCCTGTTGGAACTGATAACCTGAGAAACTTAACGATCCACCTGCGAAGTCTTTGTCGGCATGAGCCCTCGTCCAGTAAGGATTGCGAGTTGCCATGTTGACGTTTATTACTGAGCGTTCTGTTTCAAAATGAATTATTCTCACCCTTACCAGTACTTATATAAAACTGAAACAAAGTCTGTCTCATTAGATGCAATTTGTAATGCCTTTGTGAGTGTTCGTGTGAGCTAATGCTAATTCAGTGTTTGCTGACAGAAACTGTTGTGATTTCTATCCCACGGCCAAGTGTTAGGGGAATCTTTATGTACATTTATATTACTCAAATAATGATTGTCAATGGAACGTTGTGACAGCTTGGTCATGTACAGGGCGCCCATATTTATTGAATACGTTTGTTAACCACCCGTTAGCTGTAGATAGGTTACTCCCTCCGCAGTGCGGGTGCGTAATGAGACGAAAGTACCATCTGGCAACATCCACTACAAAATTATTCACTTTCCCCTGTGAGGGAATTTCCAAAGAAACCCCAAAACTCACATTTTTTAATTACGCACGAAGGAAAAAACTTTGTAGTCACCGCAGAATTTCTAATCTCCCTCTCACTTACATAAATGCGAGCGTGCGCTCACAGTCGTTCGACAAACAGCTGACTGACAAGATGGATATTAGCGGCAGATTATCATGTGTGATCACACTCCCAATCTGAGGTCGACATCACAGTATGAGGTTTGCCAGTGAAGCAAGCAGTTTTCCAAAAGTAATTCCAAGTGTCTTTAGATGATATGTCAATACTATGATACCTTCAACTTAAAAAGTTATGACTTACATCAGTTGCCTCTTAATCGGGGTGGCTGCCGCTTGAGGTCGCCATTGTTTTGTTTACATCAAAAGTGACATAGGAAATCCCGGTTCAAGTTGACATTTTCCATAAAAGGGAAATGTGTTACATGTGCGTCTATGTCTTGCTATACCAAATAAGGAGATTTACTTGTGGGAGAAAAATTGACAAAGTGACAAGCAGTTTTCTGAAATTTGAAACCAAAAGAAAAATGCTTTGATATCAACAGAAATTCAAAATCTTTACAAACAAACCGTAAAGTACTTGGTGAGCACGTTGAATTCTATTTTATTGGCGGAGAACTATTCCGAATATCGCCAATTTAGGCCTCTTTAAATAATTCTCAAATAATTAAACAAGTTGCCCTTAGAAATGAACAAGAAATACTTACCACTAAGCTACTGTCAAGGACAGGGTGAGTTGAGACGAAAGGGGGTGAAGGGCTCATAACGGCTACTACACAAACGTATACACGGAATGTTACGTACGTTCCAAATGTCAAAGTCAAGACCCGTATAGACTGGGTAGGGAAAATGGCGTACACAATACTTGCAAGAGGTTCTGCGGCAGAAGAAAGCCGCCGACATAGGCTGAATGATAAGTTACCATACGGCAAAGTTGCATATGTCATCAACGGCTCAGAGGCACCTTGAGTCAATCCTCTTAGCGAGCACCCGTACACAATCACTACAATGGCGTTCACTCTCAAGGTGTCGCTGTCATCTTCTGGAGTTGAGACCTTTGCAGTTCGGGTCCCTGACTTTTCTTTAGCTATCTCACTCGTCCGATATTTTGCCTCCTTAAGATTATCGGTCTTTGTGATGTCAGTTACTCCTTTGACATTGCTAGCATCAGTGTCGCCCCGGGATATGAGCTTGATGACTTCTGTGTCATCATCCGTTGGTCGCAGACGAAGAAAAATCACGTGGCAGAGAAGTGAACCGCAGCAGCAAAAGGTAATGCCCGTTACGATGCTAAAATAGGAATCTACGGTAAACAACAGCGGCCTAAAAACAACTACTTCATGCCCGCCTGTGAAATCCAAGCTATTATTCCAGTCTCTCATGTTGTCTGATTTGTCGCCAGTGGTCATGTTCTTAGACCACTGCGTTGCGTTTTGCGGTTCGTTGACGCAATCAAAATCTCCGGCACCTTGGAAAAACGTGACGAGTCCGTAAATGATGCCACTGCAACCCACTCCAGCGAAGAACACAGTCACACACCTTTGAGAAAGCGATGCGACATACGCCAAACCAAATAAGAAGTCTACTTTTCCCACTGAAATTATCAACACCCAGATCACTTGAAACGCGATGCTGCACTTTTTACCGTACACAATTGACGTTCTCTCCCAGTTAGTAATCATAAAAACCATGAGAACGACCTTAAGAATATTCAGCGTTAACAGCAGCACTGGTCTGTGTCGGTGGAGAACGTCAATAACATTCGTTAAATTCGTCAGAGCCAGAACGATTAGCGACACAAGTGTGCAGACTAGAGCGTGCCAGAAACTTAAGACCACGGGAAAGTCCCAAAGTTCGGGTAGTGTCTGGACCAGTATGGGCAACTGTGTTGTGATGCTGTCGACGAGTATGGAGCATTGGTGTCCGATGGTAAAGCTCACCAAGATCTGATGAAGTGGTACTTTTTGCTCTCCAGCAGCCATCATTGCAGGACATCGGTCGCAGACCTGTGCGATTTTCATAAGGCAGAACGGAAAGCCTACTGATCAATGGGACGACAGGTAGCCGCGAGTGTTCTAAACATTAAAGTGTTCGATGTCAGTCGTTAGATAACGCCAAATGGCCGTGATTCAGGAACTGTACTTACCTCACTTGCTTTTATCTCAGATTCGAATATATGCTATTCAGATCACCTGTTTGTGCTATTGTCGTCAAAAACTCCAGCCCAGGGCTAGATTTCTATGGCGGGACAGAAGGAAGCACAAGACCATGACCATGAGCCACACGGATATTGCATCACTCGAAGTGGCTCTTTTGACGGATCAGGAGAAAACTTAACTTTGAAGATACTGTGGTAAACTATTCCACAAAAGACAAGTGGTGATGTCTGGTACTGAGTTTTTCTGAAGAGGGAGAAAGGCTTTTTCGGGAATCGTGATCGATCCCCGGGGCCGCGATCCGGGAAATGCGGGAAAATTCCGTGATTCGCCGGGTGTGGAAATTAATTGGAAGCAGGATCGAAGCGAATTTGACTGTGGGAATTTAGAAATTGCGATTCAAATCGTCGTGATTCGGGATTAAATATTGAATTTTGAGAATCGGGATTGTGTGAAAAATGATCGGGATTCGAGAATTACTGCTTACCGCCCACAGTTATTTTTACTTTTTTTACATCAGTGGCAGTCGTGCGGTCAAACATCTTTGCCGGACGTCATCTTTGTTTATGAGTGACACTCTGTGATCTCGTTGTCAGTGAATCTGAATCGCTTCTTCAATACTGGAGACTCAGTATAAATCTCACTTCCAATCGTCACTGGTGTAAGCCTCGGTTCAGGCCTTTGTAGCTCGTCCAAAATGAGGAAAATGGGGTGGGTCCCATTTGACGGCAGTTTTTTTAACAAAATGGGAATTGATTGGATTTCCAGGAAAGGTATTCAGCAGTAATCTTTGAAGCTGTGTAAACTGAGTCTAGAAATTTGGCCTCTGTTCTTGTCTTGTCTACTCGGATACGGTAGTGCCGCCATTTTGTTCAGTATTGAATTGTTGACCATACTCCAGTTAGGGACCGGTACTCTTCACTCAAAGGAAATTGTCAAAAATCTGGTTGGTAATGACATATTTTAACTTAAATTTCTGAAATCTAGAGTGAAAGAGCATTCGCATTCTGGTTTCCGCTCTTGCAGACGTGAATTTGTGATTTTAGTTAAAAAAGCCAAAATCGCGCTTTTAGTCACTTTTGGAATCTCATTTTTTCTGGTGGTCGAAGCAAGGTAAAAAGACATGGCGGTAATGAATGTCTGTATCATTGAAAAATAACATAGGGTGTACTTTCTGTCAATCATTTTCAGGCGTCCTCAGTTGCGTAAACAAGGACATTCAGAGGCCCAGACCAGTGATACGGTCAAAATTTAGTTAGCCACTCCAACTGTGGTTACAGCCACTTGTCAAGGGTCATCTGTCTCCTCCCTAATCCTCAAGATGGCGCTGATCTGTTTAAAGGCGAACTGAAGGCAACATTTGCCATGTCATTTTTAGCAAAAATAAGGTTCGTTGATTATCCCAAACATATGTTTCACTTATTTACAGCTTTTCGTAATTTAATTAATTAATCGTCGTCTACTCCGGAAGTGACGTTTTGGGAGGCAAGAGTTTGGAGCCAATTTCTTTTCATATAGTCTGACTGTGAGAGCTGTCGAGTCAGCCATTGTTCTACCTCGGTTGTGATAAGTTCGGTCGTCGTTTGCTTTTGTTTACGAGTCAGTCAACATGCCACGCTGTTGCTGCGTACTGGGATGTACTCATTATCGTCTCACGTACAAAGGAAGAACTGTCCTACTTGCCCGAGTGTTCCGCGACACAGTCCCACTGGATGGTGACCTGATTTCCCAAAATGCTTACTCCCTCGCCACACACCTGGCACCTTCTAAATACCTCCAATACTGTAGACAAGTCCAAAATAAACTTATCAAACTTTGGCTCACCGATCTGTTCATTGGACGACGAACTGTCGTCTTCACTGGGTATCGAACTGGGCCTGTATTCACTCCCACTACTCAACATTGCTGCAGGACTTCTTACAGGCTCTGGGTTAGAGACAACAGCACAGCGCGAATCACTGCTAGTTCACGGAATTGCACGCTATGGTGTACGTTCGGAGGCACGCATTACAGTAAATGAAGTGCCTCCAGTCACTGTATATAGTGGCCACAGCTCGCGAGAGTTCTCGAGTTCTCGCTTCAAAAACGCACTTCTCGACGGGGCACTGCCGGGAATCAACAGCGACGGTATGGCACCCTTCTTTAGGCGTTGTTTCGCAGGGTCCTTCATCAATTCAGCGTACATATCTCTGTCGTTATCTGACGGTAGAAAATGCTTGCCACACACTCGGTAACCCTCTACTGCTTTGTACGTTGCGTGGACGGGTAGCACTGCGTTCTTCACTCGAACGAGCTAGCCAAGTACGGCGAAGTGTGTCATCCTTCAGAAAGCGATGCAAGGTACCCAAAGCGCGCGTGAGAGAATAATGAGTACATTCTGGTACGCAGCAACAGCGTGGCGTGTTAACTGACTCGTAAACAAAAGCAAACGACGACCTAACTTCTCTCAACTGGGGTAGAACAGTGACTGACTCGACAGCTCTCACAGTCAGACTATATGAAAAGAAATTGGCGCGAAATTCTTGCCTCCCAAAACGTCACGTCCGGAGTAGAGGACGAGAAATGAATTGAATTACAAAAAGCTGAAATTAAATGAAAAATATGTCTGGGATAATCGACGAACCTTATTTTTGCTAAAAGTGACATGAAAAAAGATTGCCTTCGCCTTTAATCATTTGACGCTTGATGAAGACATAGAACCACAGATTACTAAATATCGGTACCAAATGAACAGAACATAATCTATCCTAGCCCCGGAACGCCAACTTCGATCGCACGCTGGTGAGGTTGCGCCGCGCATACGTGGCACTTGTTTTGGTTCGTTGGAACTTTGGCTGTCACTAAAACGTTTCGCAGATCAGTCGTTTTTTTCATAAGAGTTAATATTTCTCTGCAAAATCCTTCATCGGTTTTGTGATGGAGTATGATTATACCAGAAGCAAACGATTTCTACCCCATCAAGACATAGGATTTTAGAATATAGGTCCCTCACAGTTGCTCTGAAGAATTTAATCAGTCATTCATCTAAAATCTTATAAATTAATTGGACCTTTTGTGCAATTTGATACAGTTACATTTCGTCAGTAAAAATACAGCATACCCTGACGTTTACAAAAAATGTGATAAACTAATTACTCCAACTACATATCCGAAATTTGCATATAAAGGTTGATAGATAAAAATGAAAAATATCTACTGTGTAGCTACTGTTGACAGATCATTACAGAGGGCAGCAGTGTAGGACTTCACATAGTAGTTTATAAATAAACTCATTCCTTAAAGTTAAAATTAGTAAAACTGGTACTTCCGGTGTATGTTACCATAAATAAGAGATTTTGGAACAGAATGAGAATCAGAAACGTATATATCGTTTGTTGCTGTTGAAATGTATAGCACCAGGATTTTTAGTTCACAAATGGGGCTATTCGGAGAATTCTCCTCGCGGTGTCGCTGCTGTACTAGTGGTGATTAAATTGCGCATGCGTGGCTGTCTGCATGTAAACAACTGGTAAAAGATGGAATTTTTATCAAAATACGTCATCGCGCTAAGCCTTATTACTGCTAATTTCCCTGGTGCAAGTCTTCGACAGGTGGCCAGAAATTCCCAAAAGACCTAAGGTTACTATATTCGTGGACAATTGCGGTCAACAGGGTCAACTAACTGACAAAAAGTGTGTGGATGCTGAAGCCCCGTGTGTGCTCTATGACTATGCAGTTCCATTCGGAGACTACACAACATTACTTGGTAAGTTTTTAGCAATCAGTTTCTATCAACATCGTTCGGTGATGTTATCCCCACCAGTTACCCCACTGAATAACAGGTTTGTTGTGTGGAACTAAGTGTTTCTTTTTGGAAACTCACCGATGACGGGTAGGCTAGCAGCACATATTCATATTGTTCTGGGTGGGAGTGCTCCCAAAATAAGAGGTGTATGGTACGTGATGCACAGAAGTCAAGAGTGACTTTTTCACAGCAGTTTCTCTTCAAAACTATGCTCTTTCCAATAAAATTCTCTAGATGAGTGAGTTTCCTTATTTTATCGTGGACCCCACCCCCAGGACCACCAGCTCAGTTATCGAATTAACATGAATAAGCCTTAATTCAGTAAATGTCGTAACATTGCATTGGAAAAAAATTGACACCTAGAATGAATTTTACTTGTTGAGATCAGAAGCACATTTTAAGTGTCATGAAAAATACACATTGTTAAATCACTTTTAGCCTGTTTCACATATTTTTATGCAGTTATTAAATAAGACTTGGGTACAAAGGTTATTAGTTTCTACACATAAACATGAAGATGAAATGTCAAGTATGTTCTGCCTTACAAAAGTAGTTTTGTCTTGCCTTTTCTTTTACAATTTGCTAATATTTCTATTCTGTTACAGGCAAGAAAAAAACAACTGAAACCAACCGCCTGACCATCTATTTCACCGTTGGACAAAGTGAAAAGCAATCCTTCAGCAATAACCTGAGAGAATTGAACGTAATTCAGTAATTCAGCACCTGATATGCCTGATTATGGACTCCCTCGCAATGTTTCTTTCTGTGCTTTTTCAGTTTGCCATTTGTTTTTAAATACACTGATAATTGTTTATTCTCGAATCTTGTGCATAGCAGCTAGCTACAATTGAAAACATACAATAAGACAATCGATGCAGTCACTGAATGTCATTTCCCCATAATCTGTACCAAATTGAAAAGTTTTTACCAATAGTATAAAGCCTTTCTTCTGAAAGGAAAATTTAATGTCACTCAGCTTTTGGCTTTCATTTCACTGGGTTCTAGTTTCAATGGCCTATAGAAGCGCTTGTAAAAAAGGTCCAGTTTCAACACGTGGCTTTCTTTCATGTAACCTCATTCAGCCTCAATAACATCCACAATTAGACCCTTGAAGGTAAACACAGCAGCATATCACTTGAATCGTTTTGAGCCCAAAATCAGACTCTGAACTAGACCAGAGTGTGACTAGGTCTTCTTTAGCTTCAGTCCCTCATGTTTCTTCCAGGAAAGGAAATAAACTATTGTCCACACATGACTCATTGCCTATGAAAGGGCATCCTCGCCAACAAGGCTTATTTGTGTAGCAGTCAGATATAGTTCATCTGGATACACAGACACTCCACTGGCACATTGTCTTATGGTAACTTAGTACTGCGATTCACATTTCTCCAGGGCCACTGACTAGCACATTGTGCCATGCAGCACTGCTGGTGTGTGGAAGTGCTGTGGGAAGAGAACGGAGTAACAAAGCTTTGCTATGATACTGCTTGAAGTGGTCTTAAAATGTCACTGCATCTGGAACAAATATTGAAATATGAATAATTAAGTACTCCAGATTGGATCAAAAATGTTATCCCTGTTTTTCAAAAATATATGGTGATTGGTCTACAGTTTCACATAAAAGTAAATATTTACTATTTTCAGAAACCAAGGGTGTATATAATGAGTATTGCATAAAACTGTGTCTTTATTTTTTATCCCTAGCCATAACAATTCTTTAAACGCATCACTTGTCTGTAAAATATACAAGTTTTTTGAGACAACTTCAAACCTTTGTTACCCATTTTCAAGATTTTTTAATTTTGATACTTTCAGCAATTTTAAACTCAGATTACAGGTTCATGGGTCTGTCAAGCATACTTCTAGCCTAAGGTTGAGGGAACCGTTTTTCTTCTAATAGAAGATATGAAGACTTGGGTCATTTAAAAATGATGGATAATCTTTCTGTTGTTTAAGAATAATTACAAATCGTAAGGCACCATCAAAAATGCAATTTTCACAAAAATGGCAGTCATTTGAATTTATAACGACTTGCAACATTTCAAGGCATGAGTTAAGACTATTCAGTCACTGTGAATTCGGAAAATGTAATATATATCTGGTTTTACAATTGATACAAGTAACAAAACAGCATATCTCCTCTGCACGGTACAAGCCTTCAAACCTAAAAACCAAAGGTTACGTGAAAACTGACGTGATAGATTTCCATTTCAACGTGTAACAGATTGCCAGAAGACATATGATAGGGAGTAAACAAATAGTCTAATGCAATGGATATTTATCACTCACGTACCCTTTACCATTGGGATTGGATTGTAATCTTAACTCATTAACCTGTATCGAGTTAACAGCATAAACATTCAGCACTGATTGATGTAACTATCACTGATAAACTTTTAGAAATCATTCCAAACAACAATAATAATGCTTTGATGTACGAAAAGATCCCGATTGCTACGTCAAGTATCGTATCACATATCACAATATATAAAGATTAACCAGACTCTGGCTGGCGACTGACTGCCGCGAAGTCGATATCGGCGAGTGCCTCAGTTGAACAGGCATCGGTAGAATAATCATGGGATAATCGTAAAAATAATCACAAACCTTACCTTTGTATGAGGTCGTGCTTACTTCCTCTCATAAAAGCACCCTTTTTACGCAATCTCAGATTCAGTAGGCACGGCTGCAAGCCATTTCACCATGTATTTAAAAGGCTCGCGAAATCGAGGCTGGTAATCTATCACCACTAGTACACGCACGCCCTCTAGTTATTGTAGATTTTCCGAATAGCCCCAATGGCTTCGAAATAATCGAACCACTCTGGGATCATCTGTCATGTTTGTCAACAAATTTCTTCGCTCATCATCAATTAGGACAGGGCAGTGAGACATAAAGTGAATCTCGTTTGTTTTACCAGCATTACATATTCCACAAGTTCTCTCATCCTTTTTCGGGTTAGGCCTGCTTACCACCCTGTTTCCCTATAAAGCTTGGGCATTGAGCAACGAGCAAGTACTTCCCTTCAGTAAGTACAGGGATGTTCACACTGTGGTTCCGTTTTGATAATACAATATAAATGAAATTTAATCGCATTATTTATTACAGCATGCGCGTACCCAGGGGGGGGCTAGGGGGGCTCGAATGAGCCCCCCCCCCCATTCGGCGAAG
>NMRA01000197.1:437377-537867 GCA_002633005.1 Phoronis australis | reverse complement strand
ATCGAGGCTGTTAATCTATCACCACTAGTACACGCACGCCCTCTAGTTATTGAAGATTTTCCGAATAGCCCCATTGAAAACAGTATTAACACGCACACACACACACATACACACACACCCGCGCGCGCGCTTATGTATAAGCAATGTGAGTATCTTTGGAAAGTTACGTAAACACTTGTGTTTAGGGCCTTAACTTTTCACTTAAGCCAAATGCAGCTTCCTTTCGTAAAACACTGTAACATGATTTTAACATCCAAAAATGTTTTGCTAAAAAGCTCCTGGCATGTATTATGATTGGTTGTCGAAATTGACTCTACGACTAGAGCTGAAAAGATATCAGATACTAAACTACTCCCGGCATCCATCCAGGACCACAGGTCGGTGCTTATAACGAATGACCAGTGTACGTGCCGTGTTTGCTGACTAATTTTGCCGATAAATGGCTGATTGTCTGGAACCGTACCTCAAGAGTCTCTCTTGATGAACAATAATTACGAAATTGAAATGAAGCAATGAAATAAGGCTTGATTTTATAACTGCAACTCTCGAGAGTTATGTCAGGATCTTACATGATGTCAACCAACTAATTAGTTGTACGTCTTACTTGGTTGACAACCAACACATGAATGTCAACCGACCACGTAGATATCAACTGACTTGTATTCAGTCAGTTAGACTGCACATCACCTGGTGGTAGAAAATGAGACAGTACTCTACAACCAAAAGCTCCTCTGGTGACAAATTATATAGTGATCCAGGAGACAGATAGGTGGCACTCTCAGTGAACAGTTAGGTTGAGGCCACAGCTAAAATATTAAAATTTAGGGGTATGCCAGGCTTGGGGGCAGTTTTTAGTTAGGTGTTGCATGTAGACTCAGTGAATGTGGTTTGTTTGTATTTGCGAACATGGTGGGAATGAGAAAAGACCTCTTGCTCAGCAGTAGCTGCATTCTTCTTCAAGATGGCGGCCCCCGCTGCATGAAGATGTGTTACACTCGAATATATTTACACGCTACGGTCATGATAGACCACCTAAAGTGTGAGGAAAATTACAGCCTTGTTTCAGCCCATAGCTTGCCCAATGAAACGAAATATCAGTAACAATGTCATGACAGTCGACCCCAATATCCGCATAGCATTAATTAACTGATAGAATATGAAAACAAAGTCGTTGTTATCATAGCACTCCAGCCAGAGTTCTGTGTTGCCATAAATAATAGCTAAGGCCCGCACGTGATTTGTCTAAGTCAGTGAAAGCAATGCCCGGTTGCATGAAACAGTCCCAAATAGGGACTTAACTAAGCTCCCCGAACCTTCAGCATGTTTGCGTCGTTCTTTACTCACAATTGTAATCATTTACTATCATTTTATCTTTATTATGACTTCTTTCTAACTGATTACATTTCTAGTAATATAACTAAAATCTGAGCCCTTAGTTCCATGAAAATAATTAGGGGGCGTTGCTCGCAAAGATTCCTACTTATGTTAATAATATTGAGAATTCAACGTAGAATTCACTTTAAAGCAAAAAAATCGACTTGGTAATCAAACTAAAACAACATAAGAAAGGACAATCAGTGTTAGTCCACCAATACGCAATAAAAATAGGGATCAAGAACGAATCTATGAAGATCGGTCCAAATTATCCACAAAAATAAAGTACCGCGAGTCGAATTAGTGGATAACACGTGCATTCGTTTCTGTTAACGTGATGTATTTGGATTAAAAATTCTTGAAGCATTAATTATCAAATTTGAATTTTCAACAATGAACTGTCAAGAAACTGGATTCTACGACAGAATTTTGTTATTTTATAAATGATTTTCTGAAATAAGGCGGCAACTTACTTACACCTTATGTGGTCTTTGGGACAACTGTTGTGAAATCTGCCCTCTGCAGACAGACAAGCAGAGGACCTGCTAGCGCGATCACGTATTTTGCTTGTTAGCCGATATCTCGCGAAGACATGCGAGATCTTACTTTTTCGCCCGATCCGTACGTCCACGTCCGGTTAGTCAATTCAGTAACATTGCCCGTGAATTTTCAAATAAGGAAGCAAATGGTGCCCGAAACTGGCTATTTTAAACTACGCTAAACTGCCTGGGTCCTCCTAACATCCAGGAACGAGGCTAGGGTCAATTAAAATACCTCGTACTGGATAAACCTCAATATTTAGCTTTTCACGCAGTGTTCTGGTTTCAATTTTTTGGGGTCACCTTGTATGTACTGCGATTGTATGCAATGTTATGCAACTTGGGTAGTTATGAAAAAATAGCGATCGGAAGCCTTGTGGTCCGAAAAGCTTCATAAAAGCATTGTAAATTAGATTATTATGAGGTTTAATGCGTTTGTTTATTTCTCTTTAATTTCATTTTCTCGTCGATTTTTAAAACTGTATAACATAAGGTCGAATAGTGCGTTTTGACAAAATACCACAAATAAATCAATTAAATTAAAATAGATTAATAAAAACTAAAATCCTTCAAAAAGGCCAAATATACATGTATAACAGCAATAAGACAAACATAATAATATCCATGAATAAGTAAGACAAACAAGAGCTAAGGTACACAGTTGTGTTCAATAGTTCGCTGCGTGAGGCCTGAAAATATTGCTTTACTTTGGAATCATTTTGTAATGGATTCACTACAACGACCCTTCTGTCACTCCTAAAGCACATGGTACCACGCTTCATTCCAAGTCGCAGTCTTACTAATCTTCGGCGAAATATTGTAGACAAATTATTATTGACATCATTGGTTCGAACACGGGCGTTTCCGTTATGGCTTTCGTACAACAAAACCAAAAGATGTCGCTAATTGGATGAAGCTGAGATACTCGTCACTGGCTCTTGTTCACGTCACTATCAGTTTCGCGCTCATTTAACGATATTCTTTGCGCCACGTCATAGTAATGTGTAGGCCTACATGAGCTAATTTTAGAGATGGCCAAACCCAAAGAACTCTAAAGCGTTTCCTTGAGTCACTTTAGATTTCGATGTTCTGGTTGGTAACACAAATAGAACTCTGCCAAGGTAAGGGATATTAAAATACCAATTTTACAAGAATAAAAGGCTTGATTGCAAAATGCAAAAAGTATTAATTTATCTTATTTTCGTCTCGATTTTTGTGCCTCGTCGCAAAATCAAATAAAAATAATCGACTCACGCATTCGCGTGCAACTGGATGTCACAAAGTAATTGTCACATTTCCGAAGCTGCGCTCAGTGTAATTTTGATATTTTTTTAATAAACCGCCACAGCTAAAACTGCATTTAGCTGACAAAAATGAAAAATGAATTGAGTCACTAACACTCCATTTCGCCCAATTTAGCTGACTAAAACCGAACGAATTAGGTATTTTAATTACTGATATAAACTGATCTCATAATATTTCTTGCTGCAGTAAGAATACATTTCTGTTGCCATCAAGAGCATCTAAACCATGGACGACTCAATAAAGTGCTCTAGAGTTTTACATGCGCGCACCCACCCTAAAATATAGGGGGGCTCCAACTTTTCGATATGAGAACCTTTTACTAAAAGAAATCAGCGAGGACTAAAAAAACGGGGCCACTAGGTTCAGGCCCACGAACCGTGCATCCGCGACGACTTCCCGTGGATTTTGTGGACTTATGTCGCGTTTACTCGGACTTTTTGCTTCACTGAGGCGGACCTTTTTGCCCAATTCTCCAAATTGGAGGCTCGTTTGANTGAGCCCCCCGAGCCCCCCCCCCCCCGGATGCGCCCATGTTTTATGGGGTTGAACAACCCTAAAATTGCGAATTCGTGCATGTACGCATTGCCTGTGACTTGAGTTGCTGACTCGTTCGGCAACAAATCAGGGTTGGATCAGTATACATAGACTCTATTCACGCGGCGGACATTAAAATCCAAAGCGAGGCTCACTGCGATAAGCAAAGCGGAAATTTACATTGCGTGAGTTAAATGGGCGGTCTTTGGAGTCCAACCTGAATAACAAATCTTAAAAAATGTGTCAATAATTAACCACAGAGACGCAGAAAAATACAGTTAAAGAACAAGTCAATGCACCAAAGAGTTTTCTGACGAAAGGATATAGGTTTTTTCCGGAAAACTAGTTTCGAAACATGAAAAGTAAACATGACCAAATTGCGGCGATCGTAGTGTTACGGATTAGGTATCATGCTGAATGCAGGGTTACGTTTCTTCTTATAAATTCTTGATAAAAATGCTTTCTACACGAACCAGGTCATCTGGTCGTATTGTTGACGAGTTGAAGATATATTCGACAATGGTGGCTCATAGCATTTTGCTGTCATGTGCAATAAGTCTCATCTGGTTTAATTTGTTGATCAAGAGTAGGCATATTAGCTTCAAGCATAGCCTAGGTCCTGGTGAGGTAGGCACTACCGGGACTAACAGTTGATTTGTCATTGATCTGAAATAATACTTGATGTTATTAAATATATATTTTGATTACGATAAAAAACTAGGCTCGCAATTGAAAATAAAAATTATATGACCATCAATTCTGCTTTCTTGGTTTTAATAATTACGTCTATTTCATGTGTTATATTTTTCAAATATCAATCTCGACCAAGTTGAATTTTAAAATTAAAACACCTAATTCTTTCGTCCAAAGCATAACCTCGTTTTAGAACTCAATTTCAATTAACTGGACAGAACGCAGTGGCGGATTTAGAGGGGAGCCAAGGGGCTATGCCCCAGCCCCCCCCCTAAAATTCTCCCAGATTCCATTTGGCAGTTCAGGAGCGCGAATTTCTTACGGGCAAAATCCTGGCTAATATTCTGCCTTGTCCCCCCCCTCCTGGATCCCCCTGGAACAAGCATAGTTCTCATGTTTCTTCAGAGGCCTCGTTCATATCCGAGGGAAAAGGTGCCTCATGTGTGTGCGGCCTTCTGAGAGGGGATCGTTTCGCCGAGTGACGGGTCAGTGAAAACTCTACTGACCTCCCGATCACCATCAATATCACCCCGCCCTTTTGCAAGCTCTCATAGCTCTGTCTCAAGTAGCATTTTCAGTGGCTGATCTAGGATACCATTATATAGGCCTAGTGAGGGGGGAGCCCGACATCCTCGGAGAAGCGGGCAATGAAGCGCGATTGTATGCACGCAGGCGGTCCGGAAGTTGCGGGCGCCGAGGCTGTATAACTTCTGCTCAGGAAATCTGTCGTTGGACTAAAAAAATGAACTTGGGGAATGTCTCCCAAGAATATGTTCTGGATTTATACTGCTGTTATCCGACCTATAATGTCCTATGCTTCGTCGATATGGGTAACGGCATTAAAACAGATTACAATTATCAACAAACTTAGACAGCTGCAACGTCTAGCTTGTTTGTGCATAACCTCTGCTTTTCCAGGAACGCCTTCTGCAACCCTAGAAATGCTAATCGGTCTACCACCACTGAACATATACCTTGAGGGTGAAGCTGCATCTGCTGCACTTCGTCTCAAATATAATGGTCAGTGGGTGAAAACTAACATCCCTGACTCCGTTGCACACAGAAGCCACAGGAATGTTTGTAATAAGCTAATGGCCAAGACTGGACAACTATGGAACATGCCTAGTGATGTCCAGGTCACAACTTTAAATCATACAAACAATTTCTTCACGGAAATTGGCGATGGATGGCCTACCGCAGAACACAAGAATGAGGTGGTTTGTTATACGGACGGCTCTAAACTGGAAAATGGCCAGACAGGTGCTGGGGTCTTCCTGTTGCAGATGCAGAAAACTGGGTATCGTTGGGCAATCTTGCCACGGTGTTTCAGGCTGAGATCACTGCAATTAATAGAGCTGCTCAACTGGCACAACAATATAACACTGAACTTTGCAATCGGCCAATTACCATCTTTTCAGATAGCCAGGCAACAATAAAAGCCCTAAAGAAACTAAGGGTCAACTCTCGTTGTGTTAATGCTTGTATTAATGAGCTTAACAAGCTTGCAATTGAAAGAACCGTCAATATACGCTGGGTCAGGGCCCAATGTGGGAATTGATGGCAATGAGAATGCAGACAGACTCGCAAAGATAGGAGCAAGCGTTCTGCATTTTGTGCCTGAATCTGCTATCCCGGTATCTTACGGATGTTGCAGGATGAGTATACGCAACTGGGTACATACCCAGTCAGCAGCCCAGTGGNTTTGAGAGGGGAATAGGGCCAATATTTGGCCCCAAAATTGAGGGATTGAGGGCCCTGTCATTTTTGTAAAGAAAAATGCATCGCGCTTCAACCCATAGTCATGAAAACACAGCCTGGCTGGCCGAAGATTCTCCGGTCCTCGTTGCTATGGCGGCATCCAGTAACAGATGCGACAAATTATGATTCGAAAACAGTTATAAATTTTACACGGACATATTTTCCTTCGTCGCTGCGTATGGCAAGGACCCAACGCTTCCGAATCCCAACGTCCTTAGGGATTGTAAAACAGAGTGTCCGTATTTTTTCTAGCTGTTCGAGCAACGCGGAGTACAACTACGCGGATAAGCCACCAGAGCTATCGTAGCGAGCCTCGTTTTGGAACGCGCCTCCTGTCGGCGTGAATAGGGTCTACGGTAACATTCGTTTAAAAAAATCAATAGCAGCAAAACCCTGGTACGCAGTCCGTAGTCACAATACATTCGCGCAAGTTGCCATGCACTACAAGCAAAGCATGTGATCCTTTAGTTTTACTTGCATGCGCGCACCCAGCCTTTAGTTGGGGGGGAGGGTCGAATTTCTGACAAAGTGGACCTTTTGCTAACAAAAAACCTGGAGGACTAAATAAAAAAGACGGGGTACCACCTTCAGTACAGTGAACTGTGCGTCTGCGCTTTTATAGTGGACTTTTGTCCCGTTTCCCCGGATTTTTGTTTCTCTTAGGCGGACCCTTTTGCCCACTTCGCCCCCCGAGCCCCCCCCCCCCCTGGGTGCGCGCATGACTTGCGAGATTCTTGCGTCTGCGAAACGCAACCCTGGTTTGAGGTGGGGTCTATGTTCGAAAAAAGACTGGCGCTTGACGCTCTGTGTACTTAATCAATCCTGCTGCGATTAATAATCTGTCAGTTAGAATGATTAATAATTTAGCGTGAGAAACGTTTTTGCTTTGTCACTTGTTACGTCAGGCCTTGACGAACCATCAAACCAAGGCTGACCGGCATTGTATTTAGTAGACCTGGAATTCGAGATTATTTTTAACATTTTTCTTTCTACTTGTGCAAACTCGGCATATTTGGCCCAGAGTGACAAGATGACGGAATCTCCTTGACTGTCCGCGGTGTACTGTGACTTCACATGTCCCGTCCTTATTTCGAGTAGACTCCGACTCATTCTACTATCAAAACTAGCGGTAACTAGCGGTAAATAGCGATAACTACGATCCAAAAATGTTTCGTCTTGACTGATGGAATCAAAGAAAAACGAGCTGTTATTTCGCTTTGATGTTAATCGTGCACATTTCGTTTTAAAATTTTGTTATTTTTGTTATTTCAATGTTAACAAAGTTTAAATACGACAAAACAACAGGAGTTACTTGACATTTAAAACGTGAAGACACTAACTGCCACCATTATACAAAATTTGAGGCAAAATAATGGCCTTCAACAATCGTCATTCCTGTAAAATTTGCTGCACATAACAATTACAGCTAAATCCGCGAAGCGTAAATTTTTTTACGAATTGATCGACAGCTGAAAGAAACCACATAATGCATTTTGTGACTCAACTGGGAGATGTTCAGGTAATAGTACCTTTGTCTCTCAGCGATACTTAAGTGCTTAGTGGACAACAGAAGGAGTCTAACTCACAGTGGTCACGAAAAATTCAACCGCCAATGAAATGTTCTGTTTTGGGTTAAATCGGCAGTGTGAGAAAGATTATATGATGTCATAATTTGTGTTGTTTACTACATGCAGAAAGCTCAGTATTTTTTGAAGTCGCAAAGCCAGTTTACAATCACTGTGTTTGCGTTATATACATGTATAAATGATGCTAAAAATGGAATGTGACCTTTATCAAGTTTGAAGAAATCTAAGAAGCCAGTGCTCTACGCGAGTCAGTGACTTTGAAAACAAGTTGATTATAGATTTTACAATTGGGGTCCCAAAGAACTGTTTCCAATCATTTTTTTACAAATCTGGGTTGTTTGAGGGCAACCTTACATCGTACCATATTCCTGCCATTATGAAGAAAATGAAACCTACACTAAGACGAACTAGTGGACTTTTCTGGTTCACAATATGTTCACAAGCACAAGTAAACCAGATTCCGTTGAGCCTATTGTCAATGCACGTGCACCTCAACTGAAAACTGCGACCGCACATTTTAATATCTCCGAGGTGTCCGCGGCTACAAATTGGCCGCGGTTCACGCTTAGACGCTACCTATCGGCTCAGATATTAACATAGTCTGCAACAGATGACGTATTAAATACCAGTCAGTAAATGCAAGACATTAGAAAACGCGGGTTTTTAGTAGGTTTGCCAAGTGCTTTTACTGCTCTGTCAGATCGACTATGGTGTATTGTTCTGGATTGTGGTTTTACGCGCAATTTTCACAATGTGGGTCGTTCTAGAACGTTTCTAGTCGTTTCTGTGAGTGCATAAGTAAGCTGCAAATGGTGTCTAGTACGGATACATTGGGTGGCACGCAGCAGTTTATAAAAAAAACATGAAAACATGTTTCATTTGTGGAATCGTCTTATCGTGATGAACGAAAATCGAATTGCAAAACGTATATTGATTTATGATTATAATCTTTGTAAAATTAACTGGAGCTCATCTATCCAAAATATATTATCAGAGAGGTTGAAATGCCCCAAAAACAAATGGTATCTGCTGAACATTTTTTGAACTTTATGTTTTGAAACGTGTATATAAGACTATTAAATCAAAAAGTTGAGTTGAGAACGTTGTAGTTCCTCCATCTTCCCTTTGCACATTGAGGTCTTGTCAGCGACTATGCTAGTACACGTAGAATTAGGGAGGTTCTTGGAAATTCCATTAAATGGAATACTATGCAAAGTGTGTAATCAAACTTTCATTGAAGACGAAGTACAGCTGTGTTTGTCTGCACAAGCTATAATCAGAGCTTCCGAGTGAATCGTCCTTATCGGATTTGTTTTTGAATTATCCAGAAGCTTTGACGAGATTTTTGGTTGAGGCATTGGTTTGCTGTAAACATAGGTTATGTTCTGTATAATCGCTTAATTAACAAATCCGTGGTGTCTTGTAAGCTCAAGAGTCTGGAAAGGCATTGCTGTACCTTGTCCACTGATATTGTATCGCATACTGATTGTCAGACTATATTCTGATTCATCCAGGTGATAATAATATATAAATAATTAAATAAACTTAAAAATCAACGATGATGTCTTCATTTCTCTAACATTAATGACTAACGCGCATACTATTCGTTGTTTACTAGTCTAGTAAATAGATGACACCGATAAGTGAAACTATATAATAAATGACTGACGTTAAGATTTTTAAAACTATTTCACTTTCAAGTGTTGTAAGGCCGCCGACACCCTGAAAATAAATGATACTCATCTCCTTCATATTTCCATGATTGAGTTTTAGCTAATTGTGCGTCACAAGCCGACCCGACATGTCGGAAGAATGGGACTGTTTTTTATAAATTTGATAATTCTTTAATTCGAATAAAAATGACAATAATGAAGTCCGAAATTTAGCAAATTGTAAACATCAACAAGAAGGTCAATGTGACGTCACTGAGCAATGAGATAGTAACCAAGTCTATGGGTAGAGATAGTAACCCACCCTATCGGTAGAGTTAGTTTCTCGAATAAGTTTGTTTAGCGATAAAGATTAATAAGTCTATCGATAGAGTTAGTAAGTCTAAAGAGGCAGTAGTAAACTTATCGATAGAGTTAGTAACTATATCCTGTGTGAGCTTTTATAATCACCGTAGTGACGTCAGCTAACAGGATTGACAAGCCTGCCGTCTTGCGGATAATCGTCGAAGTCAAAATTATTGAACGAAAAATTAATGTTACGTTTCATTTTTCACTTTGTCTTTAATTGCATGTTACAATTTGAATGGCATAATTACGACCATTCGTTATACGATAGACGCCTAGGGACTTATTAATCATCTATACCGAACCAGAAATGAAGTAAAGAATAATTTGAGCTTTCTCTGACTAACAATTATTACTGTGGTGTCTCCGCGCGCAAGAACACGATAATTGGCCAGTCTCGGCACTTGTTCGCGTGTACGGATATCGACTAAATGTCTGTGGATTTTATGAAGGGTCCATGGTGCTAATATTTACACAAAACCCCTGTGATCAATAAGCGCGGTGGAATATTTATGTTTAATGAAATTTTGTATAATTTAATGATCGTACACGTATCGGATAAAGCGATGCCAGTGAACGAGAGTAAACGACTAGTCCAGTGCCGTTCGTGCCACCACTTCACTGATCTAGGAAAATAGTGTTCGCTCAGGCGTTGCAGTAGGTATCACTCAGGCGCTGCAGTAGGTATCACTCAGGCGCTGCAGTAGGTATCACTCAGGTTCTGTAGTAGGTATCACTCAGGCGGTGTTGTAGGTATCACTTGAAAGCTAATTGTCTGACATTATATTGTGAACTTTTGCAGATATCTACAACGTGAGTAATTCTTTGGAGATCGGACCGGGTAGCACATTTCACAAGTTTGATGGCCAAGACGCCTGTTGCAATCTGGGAGGTTAAGGGGCTTGTAGAACCTCTTTCATGAAAAAACAACTGGGAGTATTTTGAGAAATGTCAAATGTGTTAAAATAACCGTCTGAGTTTTTAACAGTCGCACAGGCATTCATCGTAAATCGACCACGACCGAGCCATTAGGAACACAGACATTCCTCGCTCACACGTGTTTCTCCCATCGTTGTCTGTTTTAATCTCAAAGTCCCTTTCTTGATTCACGAACGTTGGATATCACTTTTCCAGTTATCCCTGGACAGCCGGTAAATGAAAAAAAAATAGTCCAATTAGAAAGACACCCAGTTGCCGAGAGGACATGAATTCGTTTGTTGCTGTTGAACTGTGAATGCATCAAGGGCATGGGACCACCTCAATTTGTTTGCGAGAAACAGCGAGAGAACGTCTTTTTTCCGATGTCACTAATTTGGAACTCATGTACAACGTATTAAACGTGCATCGATCACAGCGGAGGTTCAAGTATAATTTGTCATTGAAGCGATTAATCCGATTGAATAATCGCGTATTCTGATGTTAATGATTTTATCTGCGCGTGAGCAGCTGACGGCTTCACGAATGCGCTCTTCGGTATACTTTTTGACTGTGATTTTACCCGTATCTCGAGTAGCAAATTAGCATCCTTGTAGCTGATTGTAGTTAAAAGTCATTGACGCCTTGACGTATCCATCTGTGCTGCCCTCCTAGACTGCTCCAATTGCTAGTTTCTTAATGCGAGCAACACTACGTTGTACGCTATAGATTCAACGTTTCTGTGGCTGGACGTGTGCGGATTTTCAGGTAATTAGCGATTTCTAGCCCAGCGATTGTGTAGGAGTTGAAAGCAAACTTCTAAGACCGTTAACCAGTGGAACTCATAGAGGACACACAATGCCGTACTGCGGTATGAGGCGGATCTGTTTTGACAAAGCCGGCTATCCGATCAGGCTGGTTTTAATTTCTATGTGTTTATTTGTGTACACAAGCCATGTTCTCGCGAATGACCCTGACGAGCGAGTTGATCTGTTCAGTGTTCTGAAGGCAAGCTATGAAGAAAAACTTTATCTGGAAAGATTAGAGGAATCGCAGAAACTTGCTTACGAGAACGACGTTGTTGCCAATTTTTTACGGCTTGTCGAACAGTACGAGGCAAATGTTGACAATTGTTCTGCGGGCACACAACACAATCTTGGAGACGGTGTCGTGCAACAATACGGCGTTTTGCGTTTCAAACAGCAAGCAATGGTTGCCGTTAACCGCGCCAATCTGCTGACGCGCATCTGGAAACACGCCTCGCCCGGCATCTTGGAATCTGAGGAACTATATTACGCACAGGTGGTAAACATCGTTGAAGGGGACGACGACATATTTGCTGGTGGAAACTGTTACGATTACAAACAATTCAAAGAATATTACTTGTTCTGCCCGTACGCCTATCGCCTGCCTAATAATTCGGGCATCATGGTGAAAGATTTATCTGTTGAATACAAGTATCTAGGGAATGATTCCGAGTGGTTTTACCAAGCTAGACAGAATGCCATTAAGAAGATTCAAACAGCAAATATCACATTAGGTAAGTAATGCAGTTTTGCTTGAAATACACACCATTGGACAAATTCGACATTTACATGACAATGGAATATTCGCACTTGTCGTAGTAAGGGAATCTCCGCTACAGTCAGACAAAGTAAAATCTTTAAAAAACTGTAAATGAAATTAAACAAAATCCTAAAACGAAAACCACCGACTTTGGGTGAAGCGTAACTCTGCGGTCGTCGCATATTTCTGAAGTACGGTGGACGGTTACAGCGTGGGAGATTTAAATACGGGATGATCTTTTGTAAACAAAAACACCTCATTGTTTTTGTAAACATCCGTGAATATGGGTAATGAAATATAAGTTTAGAAGATGTTTTAACGTCTTTGTAGGAAAACGTGTAAAACGCTGTTACCGAACATAAATTGTAATGTTTAATAATTTTTGAAGACATACGTCGTTATACAAATATACGGAACCCAAGTTTCAAGTCATAGGTTTCATGCGCAACAATTTTACAATGACTGTGAGTGGAGAAACACTAGTTTTTTAACTTTATCTATGACGTTATTAAGCCCATCGATAGAGATACTAAGTCTAAATAGCATGAACTAAATATAGAGGAATTGGCTGTATGAAGGACATCTCAGTTTGCTTCGTTGTTCAATACCACCCTTTGATACATTCGCAGAAACACCAAAGTAATGGAAAACCGCTCAACTAAAATGTTTGAGTTATCACGCAATAGATTTTACGAGTAGTTAGAATTTAATAACTTTGTTATTTAAAGGGATATTAGCATTTTACCGCCTGAAAACTCATATTTGGGATTATTTTTGACAGACAACCGCCTTGGGCGATGAATCTTACTTTGATCTGAGTCCCCACACGTACATAGTGGGAACGCGTAACACTTTGCAAAGAACTTTATCGTCACGAAATGCGGACCCTGTGCACTCTAACAAACACACAGTTTCGAATTTGTGGACTGTGGTCAAATTCCAAACGTTTGCATAGGGAGCGTGCTGCATAATTCAGCGTCTCAGATAAGAACGATTATTGCGAATTCTACTCTTCATTTCACAATACTTCGCAGGCATTGGTGACCATAGTGATGAGAGGACCAATAAATGTCCGTGTTGCTGGGAGGACCAGTCTTTGTTGTTTAAGTTGTTCCACGTCGTGAACCAGAATAGATCAGAGATGTCTAGTCTCTGCTATGTTATTTGGTTAGTCGGAAAGGATAAAATAGCATGTGTATTGAAGCAAACAGTTGAAAGCCAATGACTCGATCCAGACCATAACTTCTGTTGTATAAATTCAGAATCAAAATAAGCTGATTTACATTGAAAATCAGCTACACTATTTAACATGTAATTGCAACAACCCGCAGGCCGCCATCTAGTGACACTAATGAGGAACTGTACAGTTCCAGTGGCGGATCTAGGATATCACAAGGGGGGCCAACATTTTTTCCGGCCGTAAGCATTTGCGCAAACCACGATTGTAGATGCGCATAGCATTTTCCTTGATTTCTGAAGTATTATCCAAGAAAAAAGGCAAAAAAACGGGGAAAGTGTCACACAGGAAAGTCTGAGAGTTCCACAGATTCGAGCTCACGGCCTGACTGGTAGGACGCGCGTACTTTACCACTACACCACCACGACACCAATACTAACCTAATACTAAGAGACCTACTTGTTTATGGTCCACAGCGTTTGCGCGCGAAACCTACTTCTTTTTGTAATGCTTATTACACGTTTTATATTTTGTGCAATCGGTTCTTAACAATTTTTTTGTATTTAAAATAGTCATCAAATGCCCTAAAGACCAAATCCGTTTTTCGTGTTGGCAATAATGACGGGATTGCGTTGGAAATCGTCTTAAGTTAAGGTTTGACAAAGAAAAAATTAATGAGTTTCTGAGTGATTCACTAAGGCTTAGATTAAAATTCATATCTTACCAGCAGCTTCTATTTTTTCATCGTCACTCAGGTTCCATTTTCTTTTAAAAATGAGGTCAATTTTCTTCATTGCACGGTGGAGCAGACGACGAAAACTGAGTCGTAGTGCGCAGCGCCACTACCGGTCGCCTGGGATATCGCGGGGGAGCCTACACTTAGCCATAGTTCCGTTACGAATGCGCTGTGTTCCGAATTTGACACTTGAAATTAGATCTGAGCNCACCCCCCCCTAAATCCGCCTATGAGTTCTCTATGGTTTTGCCTGGCAGTGGTCATAAATTGGACTTGTTACCTTTCATCCACGTTGCAGAGAATTCCGTCTATGAACAAAATGAAAAACTGTGAGTCGTTTCACATCAAAAACGCTGCATAAGACTATAGAAACTTTATCGGATTTTCAAAGCAGATATGGTCATTTTGGAAAGCGAGTTTTGTATAATTATACCACTGAGTACCGTAAGTCATTCGAAAACTCAGTTAAGACTCAGCGAGGGATTCAATTGGTTCCTGAACTGTAGAAGACTTTCACCACCCGCAAGTTGCTTTTTGCGTGATTAAGCAAAATATTTCTAATTCATTATTTTAAAAAAATCCCACGCTTTAAGTTGCTCTTTTTGTAAAAATCGAAGTTTACATAGGTTAAGCTGTCACATCTGTTGAGCCGTAGAGGGCGGTGTAAAGAACAACATTAGCCAATCACAAACTGTGAAACTCATTTCTGGTACCCGCGGTGTATGCACATGGTACATCTACCGCGGGTACCAGAGTAAGAAGTTCTTGGCTGATGCACAAAAAAGTACTATTAAAACGGTTTAGTCCAAGTTACTCAAGTTGTTGATCTTAAATCTGAGCATGAACAAGCGGACAATAAATGAATGTATATAACACGCGTCAGAGTGTTTCTCTCAGTGTTTCCAGGGATCTGGAAAAATAATCAAATTATATCGCCAAAGGAAGGAGGTGGACGAGAGCACGGCCAGAGTGTTCACAAGATCCTAACGAAAAGCATATTAAAGTTACTGTATTTAATAAGTCTGTAATTACAGATCACGCTTAGCAAAATAATCCTGCCATTGACCCTTACGGTTTCAACATGCTAACAAATGAAAATAACACTGGTCATAGGAAAATAACGGAATCCATCTGCATCAGAGAAAATATGTGTTCGACGAACCGGGATGAAGGAGGTTCCAAACTTCCCCGCGTTTATGACGTGTAACTACATACAGCGCCACCTACACCGAAGAAGAAGGCAGAATCAACCACAAGACCTGCCGATTTTCAAGGTAAACCCTTGAATGTGGTATAAGAACTTAGTAATTTAACCAAATTACATTTAATGAGTCGCAGAGTAGACTAGAATTACAAGCAAATATATTATGTTATATTTAATTTGACAAAAATGATCTCATGTCGAATGGGCATTATTTGAGAAGACGTTTTGATAAACCCGTTTGCATTTGAAGTCATTTTATCTTAATTCAAGCGAAAATAAAGCCGAAAGAGTATTGTTAACTTGTCTGTGAGCAGCGTAAATAAAATCACATTGTTTTTGGACTTACCCATTAAAACAACATTTAAGATTAAAGATGCATAGTCTCATTAAATTGCGAATATGCAAATGAAGCATTAATTTACAAACAACCCCGGGTCCTCCAGTGTGCCGGAAACAAATCGAGAACCAGTTCCCATTACAATCTCGCGAAAGTCTCGTTTTGCGACACTATTTTATGTAAATGAGTACGTCGGTACCCCAATAAAACAAGGCATAGTTTCACTATCAAGTAAAGATTGCGTAATATCTGGAATTACTAGTTTTTTATATGCTCACATTTGTTTTCAAGTGTATCAGCTGTAATGTTCCTTTAAAATCACAATTTATTTGCAAATTGTTTCTTTTCCTGATTATACTTGCACACGCAGTTCGAGAGGAAGTCATTAGGAGGCGTTTGTTACAAATTTATACATTCACGGTTTTAATGAGACATAGCATCTTCAAAATCTGAATAGCGCAAATTACTAGGGGGAACCTACACAACAGGAAGGAGAACTGACTCCATATTTGAAATTACTAGGGGGAACCTACACAACAGGAAGGAGAACCGACTCCATATTTGAAATTTTAGTTGTTTACAAATCGAATGATTTAATTACACATAATCACAAATGGAAATTTAAATCAGCATCACAAAAACTACATATTTTGTTTGATGGCTCTCCAGGTCAAAGCTAATTGCCAAGAAGAAAATTCTACCAAAAATTAACCCTAAAATGGTTCCGGCTGTAAAACCAAGTTTGCCCTCCAACTCTAGCCCTAATATTAGCTGATCTGAGCGTGCTAATCAAGTACTTCCACATTGTATATCCGTTTATTAAGTTTTTAATCTTTCTAAAAGCAATTTATACGCGTAGCAACAGCCTCGCCAGTAGTGAATTAGCTGAAGTGATATTCCAAAGCAGTCACTTTCCTTTAAACTAATGGCATTTCCTATACAGTGTCTTCAGAAAGTTGTTAATATATGTGTAATGAAAGTTCGAAGTGTAGTAGCGCCATTGCTAACATATTTCGTATTGGGGACATTGCGCGCCGTGTCAACTAGTAAACTCTATACTAAAACGCAACCAGTTGTCACAAACGTAGGCGTAGTGAACGGTCGGGTTCAAGGCTCTTAAAAACTGAACTGCGTTTTGTAAAGCTAGACACTCGACAGATCCTTGCGGTGAGAAATCTTCGATTTTAAAAGGGAAATTGTGAATTTTCTTCAATGATTCACCACTTCAATGGCCACGCATCGTTTTGCTAGGCTGGGCTACACAGGTTTCGAGCTCACTCGCGAAACACCTACTACCTCATTACTCTCGTGACTCTGTGGGTTTGCGATATTTCGCAAAATCACGTTCCTATTTTTGTTTTTCAGAAAACAACGTGAATCGAAGGTTGCATTGCAATTCCTGTTTTACAAAATTAAGTTTTTAACTAAAAGTTTGAAGCGGCAACACATCCACCTTACGTGGCAAAAAATTGAACGTTTGATTTCGACAATTTACCTTTGTGAAATGGTCTCAAATCGTACTAATTAGTTAAAACAGTGTGAATTTCCGAGTTCATAGTAGAAAGAACTGGAGCTCATTACTGTTTGAGATTAGTCTCCACAAGTTACAATGTGTCATTTTCTTTGTAATACCAACAATCACATGGCTGAGTAAAGGTCAGGTTGATCCGCAGTATGGTGTATATACCAACAATCACATGGCTGAGTAAAGGTCAGGTTCATCCGCAGTATGGTGTATATACCAACAATCACATGGCTGAGTAAAGGTCAGGTTCATCCGCAGTATGGTGTATATACCAACAATCACATGGCTGAGTAAAGGTCAGGTTCATCCGCAGTATGGTATACATAAAAAGTTAGTTTCTTCTATGGAACGCGGTTTTATAACCGCTTTAAATAGAGGGACTCGGTTTTTATCGTACAATTAGTAGTTTTTAAACAAAATGTGACTATGTTCACTTGAACAGGTGGGCCGGCACATTTTTATTTTTCGACTTCAAACGATGGGCGACAATGAGATAGAGGATAAATTGGGGGTTACTCAGTTGTCAGATTATCTACGAATGGGAGTCGAAACTAAAAATGCATGAGCTCCCTAAAAGGAAAAAAGTCTAAAAACGTTTGACGAAGAGAAAGAAAAAACCTTTAGGACAAGTTCACTCCATCAGAGGAATGGGATTATTGGTTTGTATGTTACAAAATAAATCTGAGATCTAGTATGTTAAAATTGCTGGATCAGAGTTTCTGAATAGGATGGTTATAGTTAAAATTCAAATTAAATCGGAATTGTGCATGTTGTACACCGAAAACAAGCATGATCTTCGATTCTGGAGCAAACAATCCGTAAAGCCGAGAACAATCGCGAAAAAAAAATTAATCAGCGTCCCCTCAATAGTCTGAAACATTGCCAATCAAAGGCCTGTGACGTCACAGCTTGTGATATGACTAACGGTAATGGGCAACTTGTGTCATCACGAAAACGTGACCTGGCAGACCTCCACTGAGACCAAGTGAGTCAACAAAGAAAACACACGAGAAAGGCCGTTGCAAACTTCATAGTGGTGACTGGATGGTGGGACTCAAAGGAAGGCGAAATGATTTACGGGAGAAACTGTTCGTGGAAACGAACAGCGAACTTGCTAACATTCTACTGGGTCAGGTTTGGATAGCTCACCAAGCCAAACAATGAGTAGCACCGCCACAAGGAACCCGATCCATGCGCGCACGGGGGGGGGCTCGAATTTCTGGCGATGTAGACCTTTTGCTGATAAAAAACCAGGAGGACTAAAAAACGGGATACCACCTTAACTGTGCATCTGTGCCTTTTCAGTGGACTTTTGTCTCGTTTTCTCGGACTTTTTGTTTATCTGTGGCGGACCTTTTTGCCACTTCGCCCCCCGAGCCCCCCCCCCTCGGGTGCGCGCATGCGATCTATCGTCGAAGTCAGCAGCATTTCAGTTCAGTTCTGCCTCTTTTTGGCCTTACTCTGACATGTTGTGGAGACCCTGTACCTCATCGCCCATTTCCAATGTTAGTTGCTCGACCATGACTTAAGCATGAATTATCACTATATACGCGTGTAACATGCGATCATCAGAAGAGTGTAGAATTATAGGTTCTTGGGAATAAAGCAGGGGTTAGATTTTCTGAACTCGACGTCGGCATTAGTATATTTTCGTTGCATTCTGGAAAGTATAGCTCACGTGACCGTCCTTATATTGAAAATACGCTAGCCGTGGTTGAAGACGCTTACTTTTGTAAATTTTCATTTTCTCGATTAAAAATTGACGTATTTTTTAATTGAGAAAATGAAAATTTACAAGAGTAAGCGTTTTCTCAACGTTTGTGAAGAGTCGTGAAATTTTGTCTAGTTTAATTCAAGAAAAATAAAAACAATCAAAAATTCTAATAGCATGGATTCTTAAAAAGCGCGAGCTGCCTTAATATGATAAAAGTTTGTGCTTAGTTTAACCGAAAATATAGTTGGTTTGTTGTTTGCACAATTGAAGACAATAGTTAATGACATGGTCTTTGAAACTTGAGCTAGGTTGTTAAAGCCATTACGTAAATTAGGGACCCTTGGGAGAATTTAGATGTGAAAATTTAAAAATGTCTTACCTTTGAATTTTCTATGTAACAATGTAAGACGCCGAATTTTACATAATTTGACAACATCATGATTCTATGTTGTTTCTGAAATAACGTTGTCTTTGGGAGGTGCAAAAGCAGATTCACCTGCGTAACATTTTAACGCAGGTCATGCTAGTTTCCGGAAAAAAATATTACGAATCGGTTTTGTTTGAAACGCAAAAGTTACACTGATTATTCCCCCGGCATTAA
This sequence comes from Phoronis australis, assembly GCA_002633005.1. Classification (NCBI taxonomy): domain Eukaryota; kingdom Metazoa; phylum Phoronida; family Phoronidae; genus Phoronis; species Phoronis australis. Next base: position 518,288 of record NMRA01000197.1, on the reverse strand, counting down.
GGTTTAACGACTACTTCCTATGGATTTGTTTTTCGGGTTGGAATAAGGCCCTGATTTACCCAAAACATATGCTTTAGCAATTTACTATGTAAGCGAGCTCTTCTATTAGCGAAGATGTGTATAATCGATAAAATGTAAACTTGTTATATCTGGGTATTATAGTGGCGTGTAGTATTGTTAAAACTGTATTTACTGGGAAACGCTGAGCTCCATCACGCTAACAAGTGGAGTTTTGAGGAAGGTATTGCTCATGAACAGTGCGCGAAAAAGCATTGGTTATGCGTTAACTACGGTAATCTCTCTTCAGTTTCGTACACAGTACAGTCAACAGTTTCAAATTTCCATTTTTCAAAAGCTAGAGGAGTCCATGACACAAATCTCAGTACGTACTTGGTACATTCACCGCATGCCTCGGACCTTTGCTTACTAATTATTTTGACAGTTATGCGCTAATATATACGTAATTTCATTAAGTTAATCAATGTTAACTCCATGATCTATAAATACATGCTTCTGTCGTTAGAATGATAGCAAAAAATAATGTTACTTTCTAACTGCCTTGTGGTCAGGAACTCCACAAATTGAGATCTCCAAAAGTCGCGTGCAGGGGTACAGTCGAGGAGGAACGCATGGGACACGATCGTCTTTGCGCGGTCAAGGAGTACCCTTAATAAATTTGCCTTCTCACTGTACTGTATCCTTAATTTCTCGCAATGGTTATAAAATAGAGGCTACGTGCTGTATTTATAATTCAGTTCGTCATTTTGGTCTGGCGTCTGCAATTTTTTTTCCAGGACTACACCACTGCCATACGACGTTCATGTTTAACCACAACGCCATCCAAAATCGCCAAAGAACGCATGCCTAAGCTAGTGCGTTACCACAATCAAAAACGGTGACCGCGTTTCTGAGGTTCCATCTTAAATACTGACGTCAAAGAAATTTGATCGCGTTATTGATACCATTGTTTTGCCCTGAATGTACCTTTCTTTTAAAATAACAACTATGAGAATGTTATAAAATCCGAAATTAAATTTTACAAGCCAAAGAATATTTATGTATATACTTTGACTGAGTTCTGTTTTTGATGTTGTTGAAGACGACGTTATATTTACACTTAACCATATACTGCACGCTCCTTCGGAGGCTCAAATATTGTCAAGTTCAGACTAACATATGATGTGTTTACGCTATTAAACTGGAAATGTGTCTCTCGTCGGTCACAGAACAATCTTGAAAAAATAACGATATGAAGTTGGTTTATTTCAGGACTTGAATTATTTCTTACGATATAAGTAAAATCAAAACGAAACAAAATTCGATAGAATGCACACCTCTGAACGTTATGCAGTCCTGTGCGTTCCGAAATGTGCGCCAAATTGTTCATAGTACAAAAACTAAAGCATCTATTTTCAATCTCACTTGAAAGGGAAATGCGAAACCAGTTCACACACATATCTGACGAAAACGCTACCATTTTGCCAGTCATGTGATCTCGGGAAAAGTCACTCTGTTTCCTTCTGCAGTGGGTACCCAATATTGCCTGACGGCTTCTTTAACACTTTTTACCTCTTTCAACGTTTGTGATTCTGCGAATAACGTACATAAATATTGAATAATTACTCGCATTTGGTGCGAGTACATAAGCGCAAAGCAGAACGTTAAACTGGTTATGCCAAATTCTGTGCCCACACAAAATTTATGTTTACAGTTGTCAAAGAAAGTCTCAAGCCATTCCATCTGTTGGATATATTTCATCTCGGTCTTGTTTTAGCGGCAGTCTGTATGTACAACTACTGAACCCGTCCCATTATAAATCATGGCAAGAGCTCATGCAGATAAATCGAATCTTCTAGAATCCATTAGTATGGCGTTATTAACGCAGTAGTCTGTGCTAATATGAAAACTACTGAGATATCTCTTATTTATTGGTAGCCAAACATGGTTCATCGGTGGCACGGATGTTGGCATGTGGACGAGCTCCATATCAAGAACGTTCATGTATAGTACGTTTTTGTCCCCGCTGGGTACATTAGCATTGGAGCGAATCAGGATAATGGAAGGCTGTATCTACGCTTATCCTGGTGTGCTGGATTAAGGGGAAATCAACATTTTTAGATAAATGTACCTGTTATCTTGGAGAGATATCTTCAGTGTTAACTATCGTTTTCTTGTCGTGTATCTACATTCCATGTCAGAGTGGAATGTGACATGCATGGATCAGCAAAAGTCCGACACATTGGCTCTGCATTCCCTTCCGTGCACCAAGCACATCACCAACATAGACTGTGCGGTCAATGGCCAGTTGGATATTGTATTTTCTCTCTGGAAGCGAATACAAAATCAAAACGCGCCATTCTTGTAACATTTTATTGTTCTTTGGGAAGTAAGTAGCCATCAAAGAAACTGTAATTAACGTCGAAAATGTAGCAGCAAGATAACAAAGATCTGCATGTTTATCAGACGTAACACCAAATACAGTACGTTTGGGTCCCCCTATCAAGCATACGTTTAGGGAACAGTCCTGTCAATACGAAGTCGTGCGTGCATAGCCTACTGTGCGTTTTCATCTCAGCGTCAAAATGTGGATCCTGACCAAATGATTGTTTTTTAAAGTAACAAATATGTCTCATTAAATTGTGAATATGCAAACGAAGTACTAGTTTGCAAAATAACCCCAGGTCTTCTGCTATGCCAGTTACCGTTACAATATCGCGAAAGTATCGTTTTGCGAGACTATTTTTATGTAAATGAGTATGGTAATAAGTCACCGTTACCCTAACAAATCAAGACACAGTTTTTATTCTTTGTTCATTTCACTGTCAAATAAAAATTGCGCAATATGTGGAATTTCTAGGGTTTTTTATTCGTTCACGTTTGTTTTTAAGTGTATCACTTTTAGTGTAATCTTTAAAACCGCATTTTTGTTTCTTTTCCTGATTGTACTTGTACACACAGTTCTCCAGGAAGTCACAAGGTGGCACTTGCTAGGAATTTAAATATCCGTGCTTTTAATGAGACATAACATCTTTAAAGTCGCTATAAGCCCGTTTCCCGACTACGAAGCGAACTTTCGATTTAAGCCATTTACGACTAGTTCCTTGTTCAGATGCCACTTTTGTCCCACTCCGGCAAACAGTAAGCGTGTAAGGTACAGTATAAGCCATATATATATGTCAAAACGAGTGGAAAATGTTTTTCACGAACTGAATTCAAAGTCACGGACTATACTAGTGCCTTTAGGTCGCATTCAGCTCGCTGACAAAAAATCAATTATGTATTGTCAACGGTGATTTTTGACAAATCCTTGTTGGTGAGATTCGACCTAAAGGCAACGTAATCACCGCAAATGCTGGTCTGATTTTCAATGCGTTCTTTAGCAGAGTAGTGTATAGAGAGCCCTTCATTTTATGGAAAAATATTATTTGCTTTTCTCCATCACACATTTTCACTTGATCACATAAAACAAGTTGTCTGTGTTGAAACGAGTGATTTTGTGTCACTGATGAACCAAAATTCTTCTAATGGAAGCTAGATGCCTTTTTAAAAAGTTAGAAATTTTAACGTGCTGAAATAATATTGTAATGTTGAATTGAATAATAACAAACAGGTCTCTAATAAAAAAACCAGCGTGTTGGATTAAAATGAAATATAAACTTAACCTTGTGCATTCTGTTAGAAATCTGCATATGCTTTTGTTTTTAAAACTAAATTGTACATTTGGTAGAATAATCCAACTTCCATTCATTTTAATAAAGTATGGTGTACAGTCGTTACGTGACCTACAACCAAACTCCGTGATGATCGTGATCAGTGTTTTGTCGATCGGTTTAAAACTGACAGATTGTTGATGTAATTAGAGGCTCTGAATAGCATTGACAGTAACCATTTATGTTGTTAACTTTACACCGATCTCGTAACACGACTTGTACAGTCACGAGTTGACTTTGTTGCGTCACACCCCAGGGGCGGATCCAGAATCTTGAGTTAGGGGGCCAGGGCAGAGTATTAGCTAGGATTTTTCCCGTCAGACATTCGCACCCCTCAATTGCCAAATGGAATCTGGGAGAATTTTAGGCCCCCCCTAATCCGCCACTACACCCGGACTACAAAACAAGAAGAAATCAGATAAAACACCATTTTTCCTTGATAACAGCAAAAAGATTGGTAATGTCTGTTAGGGCGGTAAAACTCTAATTACAAAATGGCTTAGTCACTTTGCTATCTTTCCTGACTACTCTGATGGTGAATTCGACTTCTACCCAACCGTCATGAGGGTGACTTCCGGGTCATTTTGTCTCATCATGACGGTGAATTGCGGGTCATTTTGTCTGAATACTTCGGCTTATATTGTGCAACTATGTAAAAGACTAGACTATTACCGTACCAGAGACTGGACGGTTCCGATCTATTTCGGCTCAAGATTGGTCACAGAAATAACTTCCAGTAACTTAGCAACGAAGATCGACCTGGCTACCAACAAGGGCACAAATTGTATGGTACCGTCATTGCAACGGTGCTGTTTACTTTTAATTTCATTTGATATCCGCTGGATAATGACAACCCATTTATAATCTCACTGCCTGCGTATACTGTGCTGGTGTCTGTTCGCAGTAAATACCCGATACTATCAGGCTTGGCAACTCACGTGACTTTCCAAACAAGGAAGTCAAAACAGTCGGGAGATTGACTGTATTTTCTGCTTGCACGAAGTCGACTGCGCACTGGATGTTGGAACGAGACTATTCAAATCCCAACAAAGTCACAGGTTGGGAAATAAGAGTGTTTGTGCGGCTCAAAACTTGCATGTCTCATAGAATATTGAACTCTTGTACATTTCAACAGATTATATTCTTCTGAATTTCTTTCTTTTTATTGTCGGCCCTTGGCAGTTTGCACGCAACCATGCTTATTAATTGGTTTCATTACGCAACGTCGTTTTTAAGTACAAAGGATTTGTCGAAACTGTTAATAATTTAAACTCGCCTTTGAATATATTGCTTGATTACTTAGTCCATATAGTCGTTGGATGAGACGCAATTAAATTTAATTGTAACGGTAATTGATGATTGAAGTGGCGGAATGTTGTCAGTTAATTTAAAGTTATAGGTTCAGGCATGACAACTGTACGACACGTGATTACAGCAGTGGTATACAAGGCGTCACGAGAGCAGCAGGTTGACAATGACGCTAGTGCTTAGCATTTGACCATTTGCGGATAGCGAAAATCGATGCGTGCGCATCTCGGGGCAAAGATTAGGGGACACGAGTCCTTTTAATCCAAAATCCAGGAAGTGTTACGCAAATTGTCGTCAGCTCGGAAACCTGACAATTGATTTTGGTATAAATGCTAGCTACTAGTTTACTAGCATCTATGACAAACTTAATTCAGGCTGGCTGCTTGAAATACCAGAAAAGTGAAGCGATCTCTACAGGTTCGTTCATGTACGTCTGCTGGCGGTGCTGCTCGGGGTGACAACTTTCTCTCTCCCATGAAGGGGCCCATAGGCATAATGCATCTCCGGTTCACGACTGACTCGTAACAGCGGGACCGTTTCCGAGCAAATGTAACCTTAAAGTTCAAACCACAGAAAAAATGTAGATTTTCACAACATTGAATGATGGAAGTAGATAAATTGACAGAAACCACGGCTTTCACTTAAGTTCGCGGTGTATTCCATGATTTTCTAGTGAACAAGCAAAGAGCCAAGTAAATATGGAAAGGGTGCTGCTTCTTGACTTCATGTTTCCCGACAGTATTAGCTGTGGGTTTTTTCTTCTTTAAAGAGGCATGGAAAGCGAAAACTCATAAAAATCCCTTTTAAACAAATAGTGGCCAATCTATTTTTTGTCCGGGTATGCTAACGTGAGAGTTATTCACTTTGAATATATAAAGAATTGCTAGAAAAAGTCGTCAGACTTACCATTTTTAAAACACATACGACATAAAAACAATTTCTTCCTAATGCAGTTTTCAAATTCACCGCCCCTTTAATATATGCAAGAATGCACTCAAAGAGGTCGGACTGGCTGCTACTTCAAAGCACTAATGTTTTGTTTTCGTCAAAAGTAAAAGGTCACATTTTCCGTATAGTATAAGGTAAATGTGCTACGTGTATGTCTTGCCGTACCAAATACGGAGAGGTGCTTTACCGTATGGGAGAAAATCGACGAAGTGACGACCAGTTGACAGATCGTTTTTTTTTTGAAACTAAAGGATCGAAATTAAACATCTTTAAGAACAAATCGTAAAAAATACGTTTTGTACAGTTTGACTTCTGTTTCAGTGGCAGAAAACCACTTCGAATAATCCAATTTTAGCCTGTTTTCTGGCGAAATCAGGCTAAGATTAAGAGTCAGAAAATTTGTTTTCAACTCGAATATAATAGACAAAAATTCGTAGTCTGCTTGGGAGGAGATTAAATACAAACGATAAAAATTCCACTTTTGGCAATAAACTTGAGAAACAGACCACTGGTGGCTGTTTCTCGAAGTCACAATTGACTTTGTCTTTAGCCAAAAGTCAGAAACCTGACAAAGAATAGCAAAAACCTGATTTTTTGTCTTTGCGTTTCTCGATAAAAAGGTTTTGTCGAGCGGACCGGATTTTCATGTTTTGATTCGGAGTCGTAGACATTTCGAAGTTTTCTGGTTTTTAGCCTTAACCTGTTCTCGTGAAACTGTCTAAGCTATCCTTAGATTGATTTTAGCCGAAAGTCAAAAACAAAAGTCAAAAGATGTAATTCAAAAGACAAAAGCCAATGGAATCTTCAACTCGGAGGAACAGTTCCCCCCCCGGGGTTACTGTAAATTGTTACATTTGCTCTGAGCTTGTTCACAGCTGGATAGAGGGTCACAGATATGCCACGACTTCGGGCAAGTGTGTATTCAGCAAGAAAATACTTACTTTTCTCGTGTTTTTTTACAAATTTTGCAAGCAAGCCATGCTCACAGGCTTCCATGTCCAGTTAAAACTGCAGCGAACCTGTTTTACAACATATCAACTCGTTCCCTACTGAGATGAGAAGTAATTTCCGGTACAATGGGTTACTTCTTGACTTGGTGCTCCGTGCGTAACTGAATAACTGGTCGGGTAGACAGTTAATTGAGTCTGGTCTCACAACAATCTCTTCTAATGAAAGTAACAGAGATCAACTTACAATTGACAAGCAGTCTAAGTCGAAAGTTATGCTTTTGACAATAGGTAGGTTTATTGTAGTTTTAAAGTTTGAAGATACTTGTTTAGTTCTGCATATCCCCTTCAGCATTTTTACGAAGTCACAGTCTTTTGCTCCGACAAGGTATTTGTAAATGATCAAAACAACATTGGAAAGCGAAACTTTAACTCGTAACAGTTATCATGGTTTGTTGAAATTGGATATTACGTAATGAAGCGCATGCTACTGTTGGTTAATTTAATGGATGTATCGTTCTACAATGAACCTGAACGCCGTGTATTGACCGCCTGGAACACATTAATCAGGATCACTCAACTTTTATTTAAAAAATTGATTTACTAGTTTCTCCGTTGTCCTACACAGACGCATTATTATGCATCGTAGACCACACACACTGCATTTGAGGAGCCTTGCACGCCTGCTGTTATTGGAAATGCGAGGTTAAAGCCAACCTGAGGCGTTTAATTATATTACATTTGTTTCGTCATTCACAGAAGGCTCACCAATCATTTTCTTACAAAATTCCCGTAAATTTATGTAATGCAACGACCTCACCGGCGGTAACGATGTTCCAATGTAGCAGACAGCTAAAATGACTATTTTTGTTCCAAGCCTTGCTGCCACTAGAACCTAGTTAAAATGACGGAAAACTGTACCCACACCGGCATTCTTGACTTAGGTAGCATCAAACGTACATAAAGCAAGAGAAGCCACTACACTCCGTCTCAGAGCCATCTGTACATGGAGTTTTGGGAAAGTGTAACGTAACCTTCATTGGATAGAAATTCCGATAGATCATTCACAAATACACTTGTCTCCGTAATGCGCTTAAGTTACTGGAAATGATAGAATTATGCAGTGGTCACGTATCCATTTAAACGTCTATACGGTATTATTTTGTTTCAGCCAAACACGCTTCAACCGATCCATTTTGAGTGTCAGTTTCCGCCTCTCTCTGCCGTGCTTACGTCAGTGATATCTGCGTCAACGCTCCTTGTCGGCGATGGGTTAATAAGTATTTGCGCGTACCGTTGTTCTCTACTGACACTACGCGTTTAAAGTACGCGTTGAATAATAGCAGAACGGTGATCATTTAAGAACTAAAAGTACGGGTTGATTATGCAAAAGTAGGCGCTCATTAAGCACACTTCTACGTACAGAAAGATACTCGCTTAAGAACCGTTTTGTGATAAAATAGTAAAGGCGTGTCCGGACTTACAAAACAAAATTTGTGCACACAAAAACCACAGCTCACGCTGGACCAACAAAAACGGCTCACTCCGAACCGCGAACGCGGCACCTGGACAAATTCACTTCCGGAGTTCCGTTTGTGGATAAAGAGGTTCGAGATTGCATTAGATGAGATACTTTGCTATAATTTGGTAGACGTTTATGTTTTACGACTAAGAAAGATAGAATGAGCGGTATTCATCAGCATGGCTACGAGGAACGAGTGTAAAACAACCTCTGGTGGCGTGTTAACGACTGAGTGTACACTATCGCTGACCAATTTTAGAGCACAATGTAAGATGTCAGTGCTGTCGGTAGCAATCTGGTTCTTAGTTTGCACGCGAAATTCACCCCAAGGTCAGTATTTATAATGGTAGTCAGCCCTCGATGCAAAGGAAAAGTAATTTTTTATATTATTTTAATGACACTACAATCGCATATTATTACAATCACCAATCAACCCCGGCATCGGCTGCCTAACTAGAGAAACCGAAATAAGCCAAGTTCATGAATAACATGAAAAATTCCATGTCCAAACAACCCCGCAGTATTCACCTACTGGCGACAATAATGTTTTCAGATAAATTTTATTGTGGTCTTCATAGAGCGCAATGTAAAAGTAGAACGCAATGTAAAAATCTTCTTTACCTAATTCTCTACCACGTTACTGCGCACGCGCTACGCAAGCCTCGAGCTCGTGTATTGTGTTTATAAGAAATGTAAGGTTTGTCTTGATATATTATATTCTTCCACGGTCTTGGGTATCTTGAACTGTTTTGTTTAAGGCGTGACACGTCCTAAAAACTTTGGGCCGTCATGTATTCTATGCAAATGTTATCAATGCAGTGTCTCGGAGAAATAAGAGAAACGCCACGAAAACACAAGGCCGGGCACACCACAGGTAGAACGGTACAAGCTGAGCAGTTCTCCCGATTGCTGAGCAGACAGCTCGCGTCAAAGCGTGAAAATGCGAGAACACTTGAATGAAGAAGCCGCTATTGCATTTAATTGTCCTCGCCTTGATCGCCTTGACGTGAGCTGCTAGTTCAACTATCGTTGACTTTACGCAGGCAGCTCAGTCCTTACCTCTCAGTCTGCGGTGACTCTAAAAGTTTCCTATGGAGATTCGTGATTATGAAATTGAGTGTCCATCAATAACACATTTCTGAAAACTATTCCATCATTATGAAGCAGAAATTGTGAGCTGCCTTTAAAGACTTCTTCGTTTCAACAAATACCTGGTAATTTCTTCCCTGTCTGTTTTATCTCACAATCTTTTCATGGAACCACAGCTACATGCCGTGTTTCCAAACATCGATGTTAATGTCTTGCTTAGTCATTTTCTCTAGTTGGCAATTAGTGTTGTTACGAAGCTTTATTACCTTAATTGTTATGCTGCAGAGGCACGTTATAGATTAACCAAATGTTTATAAGGAATCACAAACGTCGTGCTGATTCAGTGAACAGGATCAGACTCTTCAAGCCAATTAAACGAATTATTCGTGAAGTAAACTTTATGGATGTAGTGGTGCTTAATTGAAATTAGCTGCTGGCATTAAACGAATTAACTGTTTTAGTAACGTAGACATTATAGAATGTTAAAAAACACGCCATGTCCTCAGCACTAAGTGCATTTTCCGGTAAATCGCCATAACAACGAATTGGAGTCCAAATCTATGATACCTGCGCATTGGATTATTATTGGAATACGGCCAACACAGGCATAGACCGAGCCGACGAGGTTATGGTTACTAGTAGTAATCTAGTAAGATAATTTGATCACCTGTTTTTGTTCTTGTGTAAAAAAGTTGCCATTATATTCGGCAGAATTTTCTTATTTATTAAAGTGAAACCAATTTCAGGTTTATGGGGATCTTTTTAGGAATGTCATTTCTTGAATTTACTCTGTTACACTTTACACGTTGCTGTTGTCATTTGTGGCATTATAAGAAGCAAGTTCCAAATTCTTCCAGGTTCCGTGAAAAGTTCTGTTAAATATAGTGCTTATTTACGGACCAAAGCAAGTTTGATGTTGTACAAATATTTTAGCATACACAAGTTGACAAATAACACCCTTAATTGTATTGTTTTGGGAATTTTATAAAAGATTTGGCGTGTAATAAACTAAACTGTATAAATAAATTGCGTCATTATAGTGCCATCTTATTACTTGCAACGAGCGATGAAAACAAGTCACAAAGGTTTAGTCACGGCGAAAATAATCTAAAATCAAAGGATCTCGCTGGAAAATTAATCTCACCCAGCACCCGTTTAACTTCCACCAGTCGAGAATAGAATTCAATCAATAATCGTGTGCTATTGTCAGCTGTTATTCAAAAATTTGTTCCACCTATCGTTTTGTGCAATGCTGAAAAAGCGAACTGTTGAAGATATTATTCCTTTTTTTATCACTAGTTTAGAACACAAAAGTTTCATTTAACTGAGAGAAATCAAACAGGATTGAAACTCTTCATCAACTATATCCCTGCATGTATTCGTGTTTTTAAGTCTGGCCATTTTTGAAAAGAGAACTTCATTACTGTTCAACTGTTGCAGCCATTATGTTGGTGCACCACCAAAAATTGTATATTTAGTTTTGGCTATTTTGAAAACGTTTTATTACGAGTTGAAGAAAGAGTATAAGTAACAAGTTTAAACTAGATTCGTCTGTGGTTAAACTCGTTGGTGGAGATTAAACGAAAAAGTGGTCTTTACTTAAATTTGCTCTGTTGTAACAAAGGGATTCTTGCAGATGGCGCACTAGCTCTACATTCCAAATCGCTAGGTCATAATTAGAAATGAGTAACACATTTACCGTTTTCTGGAAAGAGTGAAAAGTCGAATGGTGTATATATATATTGTAGAAAACTGATGAGTCGAATGGTCTATATATGTTGTAGAAGAGTGATGAGTCGAACGGTCTATATATGTTTTAGACTAGTAAGTTCTTTCACGACGGAAGAAAATGCACATTTCTAGTAACCAGGTGGCGACTATTGCTGTAGGGGTAAAATTAGAGGTAAGTAGACGCCCAAAGCCCACCGTATCACCTTGAGCATTGAACGTATAACTTAAGGTGCGTAGGCGCTACGTTCAAATGCCAAAAGGAGGTTGGCTGCGCCTACGTTCGCCTACGCCCTACTACAGCAATGGTGGTGACATGATGTGAATGTCCCAGAATCTCGACAAGAGTGTGTATCCCAAAGTCTTTACATTGGATTCCTGCATGCGTCAGTTTTCGTCTGTCCGTAAAAATGTTATTTACATTGCGTTTTGATTACTCAGAGCAAATCGTCCTACTGAGTGCTCCCTGTGTGCAGCAGGCAAACACAGCTCAGGTCGCTCTGAGCTTATCGTATTTATTAAATCTCTACTTTACCAAAACCTTGCCCTACAGCTTTATCAATATCCACAAAGTAATCGATAGTTTGCATGTGTTGTAAGATTAAAATGTGCGTGACACTGAGCATGAAAAACGACGTTTGTATTCGATTTTGACATCAAGAGCGAAATACTGTGTCACAATGCACTTCAAATTTCACGCGAGTCGGTTTTTTCCTTCTTGACACCATTAACTCACTTGTTACGAATTATTGACTGGAAATACAACGTGCGTAGTACTGAGTATAATCTATTCACCTAGATAGTAAGATCGTAATCTTTCTACATTCATTGATTGCACGCGATGTTATGATACAAAAGTGCGCATGTCTGTTCACACAAACGCTTCCTGCCTGTTCAACGGGGACGCTTCCTAGCTTGGCGCCAGAATAAAGGCAATGTCAATATTATCTTTCGGCTATCTGATGAGAAATCAATCTACGGTGGTTATCGCCTGCTGTTTTAAATAATTGGCCCTATCTGTCTTTAGAGTGATGACGTCGATATTCAGTGAGCAACAAAAGACCCCTCATTATTTTGTCGTGCTAGCTGATTCCTACTCTTGACTGCACGTAAGAGTATTTGACAGATTTATGCACGCCCTAGCGATCTGTAACTTTCCATGCTCCTAGAATTAAAAATGCATTATTGTGACGGTAGCCTCGGTGGCTAAAGTGAGTGAAGCAGTGAAAATTGGAAACCAAAGATGAAATTATTAATTACTTAAAAGGATTACCAAAACCTGTTTTGCTGATTTCAACCAATCCTCGATCTGTCACCTGCTAATGCATCATTGACGTTAATCTTGCAAGTTCAAGACAGGAATCAACTTCAAATTCATTCTGTCTATCTCAAAATTGTATATTATGGTCTTTGGTGGGTGGTCTTTTTCCCACAGTTGCCGTGTAAGTCACGCTTGCCCGTTCAGCAGACTTTGAAAGGATTTTTCAAATTTTTCTCCAAACTTTTCAGGGTTGTCGAGGGTTACGGACCCGATTATTTTGTTACAGAGAACTGGATGAGAAAGTCGTTTTTAGTCCGCTAATATGCTAAAATTGGGTTTTGTACCCCTTTAAAACTGCAATAAACTCGTCTTCCATCACAAAAAGCAATTTTAATTTAGACCCCTTATCCTGATAAAATTAATATCAAATTATTAATTTTCTGAATATTTTGTGAAACTAAAACGCTGTAAAGTAGGGAGAAATAGAGAAGCAGGTTGAAGTCCTTGTTAGCCTTTAACTGGAATTTAAAAATAGTATTTCTTACCGAGCGAGTGAAATAATTCGTTGCGTCTTTACAGACCTAATAATGCAGTTCGAATTACAATTTACACTCGCAAAAACGAGGATCTCATAATCGCACATGTTATAAATAACAAGGATGAGGTGCATATAAACACCAATTGCAATACGAGGGAACTGGAGAGGAGGGCTTTCTGAAAATAGTCCAGAGAGACTGCTGCCACGACATGGACTGTAAGCCATTGTACCAAAAGAGTGCTGTAGATTTAGGAAGCAGGAGATTTGCAGGTCTGTAGGGCGATCCATGGAGGTCCTAAGTACAGACTGTGATATCTACGGGTCGGGTTGCTGGTGGTGGGGTAGAAATAGGTGGCAAGTACGATTGACAGTCGGGTAGAGAATTTCGAAGAACATCGAAAGTTTGGAGACGTAGCGTCGACATTGAAGAGTTTGCCGGTTCTGTGATTCAATCACATGACTGACGGAGGAAGTATGACATGACTGACGGAGGAAGTATGATAAGGATGAATCGTGCACACAGTAGCTACTCAATCTAGAGCCTTGGTTGTGTGAGTTTTTGTATGGGGGGCGACCATGCAGTGAATAGGGGCTCTAGCGAGGCGGCGTAATCTGTCTCTTTGATAATGGGAGAGGTATGACGGATGTTTCGTCTGAGACAGCCCGAGAATTGTGCTAGCAGAGCAGACGTGTGAGGTCTGCTACTGCCCGATGTTTGAAGCTGTGTTGCAGTTTGAAGTGTATATGAGGGGGGCTATTGTTTCGGGAGGTATTGGAACTTAGAGGCTTTGCTCTGGACCGTCAGGTTTTTTCTGTAGAGGTGCGCTTTATTAGAAGGCGTACGTTCTGTCTCGGCAAAGACCTTCGTATCAAAACGTCTCCCATGTACTCAACACAGAAAATTCCAAATGTTGCAATGTTGGAAAATAGATTTTTTATGAAAATGTAAATTTGTAAAATTAAACGATGATTCTTTTACTGAAGTGACTGAAAAGTGACTGAGTGAAGATATGAATCCCAGTGGGCTGAATGAATGCCAAACGAATACATTGCTATGTTGCTCTGGTGCTAGTAAACGTAGTGAAAAATATAGCTGTGTCTTGGACAGGCTCTCAGGAACTCCGTGTAATTGGTTTATGAAACTGATAAAAGAGAACACGGACTACGATCGAATTTACGCTCGTAACAATAATGTTTTAATTTTCCGCAAGATATTGATCTTTGCATTCGCTTATTAATTAAAATAATTTCTCTAAATATATAACTGTGCTCTTATAAATCAGCTCGTTATATAAGTAAGAATTACTAAGTGCCGTCCACACGCAGACGTACTAGAACAAGTTACTCCTGGAACGAGTTGTCGCTAGGTTTGGAGGCTGGGTGGACGCTGTTTAAACCAGTGCAACTTGCCCCACTTGTGACAACTTAGCTTCTTACAAGTCATGTGCTGGTCACCTCACGTTATTTACGGTTAAGTCTGAACAGATATCTGCCTCACCTGAGGCTCGAATCCGAGACATTTTGCTAACCGAGCTCATAAATTTCTTAAATATTGTTCTTTTATTTCATTTTTGGTGTAATACCTTTAAAATCTATCACAACTTAAAGAAGTTCTCAACTTAATTGATGTAGCTTGTTTCGGAATAACACAGTATTTACATGTTGTGCGATCAGAAGGCACATGAGACGTCTTACCCAAAACCAGACGGCAAACCTGGCTTTTTACCGCGCGTGAGAAGACTACATTCCAGTGACGTAAATTGTGGTTAGCGCGGTCAGTTCACCCTTGGTGATCTGTCACGCGTACGTGATTGACCAAAGTATTACCGCGGGACAGTATTTTGAACATTAACTCTAATTACTTGTAAGACGACTGATAAAAAGCCTTCGTGAATTTTAGTTTTAAGTTCTTTCTGGTCAGACGTGGTCCCTTCTGGCCTTTCATAAATATTCAAGGTGTTAAAGCAGTATTAAGCAGCCTCCTTTGTTCCCTTTATAAAATAAACAAACTTTCTGTTGTGTACCTTAGGCCAATGTGACAAGTTGGGCGGTCGAATAATTATGCTTAATTTCACTAGATATTTAAAATAATACTTTTTGAATATGTTTCGAGTTCAATACTTAATGTTTTATGCATACAATTTAAACAATCACGAAAAGAGAGGGGTCGCCTTAATTTGAAGGGAACGGTCTGCAGTTTCAGAGAGCTTTGAGAAAGACGGTGAAATCTTAAGTCACAAATGTTGCATTCACAATGAAATGAGTTTTGACAACAGGGGGCGAAAAGTATCAGCGCGAGTGGTGATTTTATTGAGTATACTCATACGTGCCGGTGGAATTGCCATTTTTAATTCAATATGGAAAGAGCCACCAGAGGGTATCACTGTAAATTTCTTCTGGGCCCAGTCGCATGAAAGGTATACGCTGCATAGCAACAATGACGTCGCATTATCACGCGCCAGGTTGTTATTGTTGAACAATGCACCTGACGTCATGCAACAATTAAACTTATTCAACCCAACCCTGCTGTAGAAGAACGCGATTACTGCTATCCACTGCGCATGCGACTTGGCCTTCTATTTGTGAAGTTCCTAATGTAGTTGTTAGTTGTCCGTTTTATTTTTTGACTAGTACTGACGTTTCCTTTTTGCTGACTTTCCTTCCCGAACTTTGCTGCGCGCTAACACGGCCGCAAACCACAACCTGTGGCACTGATTTATTAGTAGAGTAGAGAAAGCAGCTGCAGTGAACTATGGATTACATTTTACGTTTGGAAACAATTGTAGTCTAACGTTAGATCAATGTTTGTCTTTTGTCTGTGCTATTGTCTGTGGCTTTTTCCAGGCAGTTAAATGCTAATATGTAATATTTAAATCTCAACTGAAGCATCGTCGTCGATTCATGTCTCCGTTGTTTCAATGAAAGATTATTCCTCTCCTCGTAATCATAGAAGGGTTTGTTTTTCCAGGCTAGACGTTTGACATCAAGTGCAGCTACTGTTTAGAATAGGTTTTCAGTTGAACACCTTTAAAGTTTATGTTGATTAATGTTCTTCCGTCTATTTAGGAAAACGTGAACGCACATGTACATGCATACACCTGTCCGTTTGAAAAATGATTCGGTTTTGCGTTTTAATCAGATTGTTTTGCATCCATTCTGTATGTTTGTATTTTTTAAGGTTATGCAGGGCCTTATCAAAAAGTCTACGTATTTAACCAAATATGTACAAAACTGTAGATTGTAACTCAGTGCAGTATATATTTACTGAAACCATGTAGATTTTGATTTTTGACATTTCACCATTCTGCCATCAATTGGATCACGACCATTTCTTTTAAAGAAAGGTAGCAAATGAGATCTCAGAACCACTGCTACAGTTTTCTAAAATATCATTACATATTCGTTTTATACAGAGTTTATTTTTCAAGAAAATCAGAGAAACACTATACTTTGAATTTCCCTTCATGCAAAAGTGGAACATTTTATGAACAATTCATAAATATCTTTTTGAGAAAAGGGCATAAAACATTGTATCTGAAAGCTTCATATGAATCCGATCAGCCATGTTTGAGGTATGATGCTCCTAATTTAGACAAGTCTACATTTTTATAGAGTCTTACATAATGTAATGCTGCTACATACTCATGCCAAAACTATCAATTGATTCAAACCACGCACCGCTATAAACTTGCTAACTTGTTCCTACTCAGATGTAAGCGATGTTTGCGAACTAATGTTTTTGTTTGACCCCTGGCGAAAAAAGTTGACTGAACACGGAGGATCATTTCCTGCGCGGATCACTCTTGTACTCAGCGCCACCTGTGGTGTGCGGATCAAAACAAGGATTGCCCCCACGAGAGCGCGCCACTCACAATCTTGGCGATTCTTTCAAGAGCCTACAGTTGATGTCGATGTTTGAATGTTAGAGAAATTCTGTGATTCGGTGGTATGTCCTAAATTAAGGAACTTTTTCACTTCATTCTTACGTATTTATTTGAAAACACGTTTAAAAACAACCTTTAAAAACAATTTAGTCAAAAGTTATTTCCAAATGACGCTCTTCCATCAGAACGTCATATTTTCAATATTAATGCCATCTAATACAAAAATAGCGTATATTGTTTTCATTTCTCATTGTGCACTAACAAAATATGTACAGCATTTAAAAAAAACTGAACTTCAATTTTTAAGAATCTGAGAAATTTATGAAAAACGTAATGCATTGCAGGGTTGTAAATTGGAGATACGTCTATTTGGAGACAATCTTTCGGCTGACAAGACATGAATAGTGCGTTAACATGGTTTACCTCTATTGTTCACACTACGAGTTAAACTGGATCAACTTGCCCTGGAGCATGTTGCTCCGTTCGGCCGAATGTCCACACTACACACTCTGTACACCATGCGACAAATATGGCGCAAAAACAATTAGTGACACCGTTATATGTGTAACTGACCATACGCACAGCTCAGTGATAATTACGTCCGCCTTGTTTATAGGTTTGCGTCCACACTAGGACTTGCGCCGGAGCAAGTTACCCTACATTAAATTATCCTTCCTGGAGAAGGTGAGGGTAAGTTGTCGCACGTGAGTCAAGAGGCTCCAACACAAATAGCGTCCACACTACTACTCAAGTCTAGTGACAATTTGTTCCAGGAGTTACTTGTTCCAGTGTAACTCGTATAGTGTGAAAGACATTTTTAGCTCAAAAATTACATCATCCTTTCTTTTCCTTAATTTATAATTCGTGTTATTGCAGTACGTGTTCATCTACAGTAGACTTCGACAAGCTAACTGAGTTCGTTTTTCTCCCTTGCGAATCCAGATCACAGGGTCGTTGACATTTCGAGGATACATTATTGAACACGTAGTGCGCGTGTTCCAAATTACCAGGCAAACTAATCTGGGGACATAAACTAATCGTGGAACTTGAATACCGCTAATTTGTTTTAAAAAGTGAGTTATCATTAGTTCAATAGTACCACATAGACGCGGAAACGGATAATCGGATTTTTCTCAACGGTATTATTCACCTGTTTTAGAAAGTTCTGCCAACTGTTACCGCATCCTGTTAGCTAGTTTGCAAATTATTGTCATCAGCTACGGAGACAATGGACATCAACCGAGATCACAAACTCACCTCGGGACCAACGAAAATAGCGAAAACTGCTTCATTATTGATTCGTGACTCAATGGGATTAAGCGGAGGTTTAGTGTGTTTTTTATTTGAAAAGCACATAATATGCCACGACTTAATTCCAAACGTCTGAATGCGGTCTCCGTGACGACATTGTCGTAGCTCACTAAGACACATTTTTCTATTTTTAAACCACATAGCAATGTATAAGGTATTGTTTTAGATAAAATTACATTTACTGAAAAAACGTTTACCCTAAGCTTTAAAATTACTATGAAATGGAAAAATTCAATTTTTGTGAAAATGACGATTTCGTGAAATTTTAATTTAAATGCTCTTTTTAAGCTGAATGTCTTCTACACTTGTGAGGTGATTATTTGTTGTTACGGGATTTGCTGTTCTTTTTAATAACAAATTATAACATTTCTGAGCGGAAATCTTGGGTTTTTAAAATCATTATTCTCACCTCTCCCATCAACTCTCAAATCTTTTGGGAAAAAATGAAAAACGCCTTACAAAGTTTGCTAGAATCGGCATGCGTGACTAACGTATTTGCCGAATTTATAGACAGATGTGGTAAATAACTGCCGTCCTCGAACAACTTATTCAGCACTCGTATATTTTTGAAGGACATATGTCGAAGATAAACTGATTTAGTGTAATAATGCGTTAATCTCTCAGGGAAATAATATTTTGAACAGTATATGCATCACTAAAGCGCAATTTCTACTATGTATGAGAGTCGGTCTTACAAAACCAAAAAAACGACGATTTTGTCATTATTTTTGTGCAAATAAGCGCAAAATTACAATAGTGTCTTTGGATAGCTGTAGCAGTCAGTTTTTGTAAGACACGGAAAACACATTTGGCACTAATTGCAATTTTGTGTTGGAAGGATTGTTTTGAGACAACGAAATTTGGTTAACACTTGATTGTGTTAAATTAAACGCGTTCGATATGTATCACATCAGTTAAATCAAATCTAATGAAGCAATTGCAAATTAATAATGCCTAGCAAATGAATCTGATTGCATGGTTACCATAGTAACTCATAACATCAGATGGGGATTCTTTTTGTCATATTAAAATTTTGAATTATGTAATTCATTGTTTTATTTATTTGCATTAGAATTGGAGTTTCGCACAATTCTAGTTCTTCAAGATCACCACCTTGGAGTTGTGTCAGGAAGTCAAAGGGCTAGAATACGGTTTTTCGGCCGAGAAACACATTTTCGAAATTATTGTTGGATGGAATGAACTTCTTGATAAGAGCTACAAAATCCGTTCGCCGAAATCAAGGACGGTGGCTTTACCAATTTACTCTACTATTATTGAGTTTGGTGTAGCTCTGTCAGCAGAGTGTTGGACTGCGACTGCTGGGGTCGTGATTTCGATTCCGTGTTGGGGCCGATATCAGTCAGAAAACTACTTTTTTCATAGATAATGTGTCTTTAAAATGTCGAATAATGACGTCAATGGGTAATCAGTGGAGTTTTATCTTTTTGAGTGAACTCGTGACCTCGAATGCTTAGATTGAGAGAAGAATTGAAATAGCGTGAACTAAATCAAGATTTGACGAACTAGCTTTTTAAATTTCAGAATCTCAGTCAATGCTCATTGTCAGCGCGAAGTTTTGTAATTTGTCTTGTCTGTTTTGTCCCTGTTTCTATTGATATGACAATTGACTAACTGTTAATTTCTTCCTGCCAATCGGTATTAATTATTCCAATAAAAGATAAATAGACTAATTTGACATTTTAGTTTGTTCCTGCTAATCAGTATAAATTGTTCCAATAAAAGAGATCATATCAAACTTAATGAAACAAGAGATCTGAGCGATAAAACATCGGGTTATTACTAGGGGCGGATCCAGGATTTTGAGTTAGGGGGGCCAGGGCAGAGTATTAGCCAGGATATTGCCCGTCAGACATTCGCACCCCCGTACTCACCTGCCAAATGGAATCTGGGAGAATTTTAGGGGGGCATGGCCCCCTTATCCCCCCTCTAAATCCGCCACTGATTACCTCCAAATTTGACAAATTTTTCACTGCTTTTTTCAATAAAAGATAAACTAACAAACAAGTTTAAACAATACGACTTCCCCAAAGGATGCTGGTGAAACACATTGTCGACATTTTTCTACAACCTGTTGTTTGATAGAGCAATTTTAATGTTTGCATGCTGCAGTTACTGTAACTGAGAACGATATGTCAACGTTTAATATGTTGACAAGCCATAGGGGATTTAGGGGGGTTGGCAGGAGGCCCGCCCCCCCCCCCTCCACCCTTTGGCTGCCGCAAGCAAACTGAAACAGCAACGGCGTGAAGCGTGAGGAAATATTGGGTTCAGCAAATAGGACTGGTAGCGGATGAGGGGGGTGGGGGCTCAGACCCCACCGGAATCGTGTTCCCGGTTTTTTTATTTTAGTCCACCGATAGATTTTCTTTCTGAACAGAAGCTCTGCATCCCCGGCCCCCGCAACTTTCGGGCCGCCTGTGCGCATACAATCGTGCTTTGCCCAATTTCCGAGGCAACAAGTTGCCCCCCCTTATGATATCCTAGATCCGCCACTGCAATCCAAGTTGATAATGTGGAAGTAAATCAAGGGTTTGAAAAAGTATTGTTAACCTGGACAGTAGCTGTCTCGCGACTACAAAAATCTAGCCAAAATCACGTGTTCTCGTTTAAAATACAAGGCAATATTTAGCGTAATCTCGCGAATTGCTTGCGAAAGTGGAAATGTTGGAGTGCTAGACTCTTGCTTAGCATTCTAGAATCTAATAAAATTGCCGCTTGAAATACCAATGTCGATTCAGATAAAATATATGGTATTCATTCCGTGTTTTCTCCTTGGCAACGCGTTTTCACCAAGTATTTTCTTGTGGAAAATTTTCTTGGGATGTTTTCTGCTGTGAATTTGCTTTTGTTTTCTCACTCACAATACAGATCACTTGTAACAGCTTATTATTTAAAACTGACTTATTCTTATTCTTATGCGGCTGTATCCGAAATAATGCGTGTTTTTCAGTAGGTGCTAGCGTTTATCTCTTCCGCATATGCATTTGTAATACTGGTAGTGTTCATCTGTTAATTCGGTCTTTAATGCTTTTCATTCCATACTTAGCATGAAATTGAACAGCCTTTACGTCCACGTCTGTCATTTTGTAACAGGTAAGTCAAATTTCAGTCGAACAAGCAGATTTTAGAATTTCGCTCCTCGATTTTATTGAACGTTTGACCCTCACACCTAAATCTACCTGCGGCAGATTCATTTTTAGGTACGTGGTCCTAAAGACGCTCATAATATACGGAATGTGTGTCTGCGCTATTTAAAATACAAAAAACGGCTTCTTATATAAAATGACATATTCTTATTAAAATGGCATAGGTAAGAAATTGAATTTCGGGCCTCAAAAGTGGGACCCCTATATTGATATTGACAGCCCCGCCAGAAGACGGCCGAAGAGCGGGCCCCGCTCTCCGGAGCCCGTTCTCCGGCCGCCTTCGGGCGTGGCACCTATATTGATATACGGGTCCCACTTTTGAGGCCCGAAATTCAATTTCTCACATATGACATTTTAATAAGAATAATTCATTATAAATAATAAGCTGTTTTTTATTTTAAATAGCGTAGACACACATTCCGTATATGAGCGTTTTCAGAGCCGTGTACCTAAAAATGAAGCTGCCCAGGTAGAGTTATGCGTGAGGGCAAAAACGTTCAAGTAAAACCGAGGAGCGAATTTCTAAAATCGGATTGTTCGACTGAAATTTGACTTACCTGTTACAAAATGGCAAACGTCGCCGTAAAGACTGTTCAATTTCATGCCAACTATGGAATGAAAAGCATTAAAGACCGAATTAACAGATGAACACCACCAGTATTACGAATGCACATGTGGAATGGATAACAGCTAGCACCTACTGAAAAACACGCATTATTTCGGATACAGCCGCATACACGTATAAATGGTAACGCCACACTTATAAAGAGAGCTAGGCCTGTTTTTGTGTAGTAGGGTGCAAAATGACGCTGCGGTGGCCATTTTTCATTTATTCAGTACTATGCTGGTTATCATCATCGTCATCATCTTCGTCATCATCTTCGTCATCATCATCACTCATCAACAGTGTAGAAGTCTTTCATAGCATAAGCTTAACAACAATGTGGAAATTCTAATCATTTGTTATTTGAATAAAATCAAACGACACACCAATTTATACACATATTGCGAGATTCTGAAATACGTGGAACTCTATTTTTGTAAAAAGATGTCGTATTACGAGATTTTTACAGAAGAACACAAACAACTCATCTCCAGCAAATAAGTTGCCATTTTTAACTCCGTCTCGGCAGCTTTATTGACAATAATGGACATTTTGTGTCACTGGAGCTAAGTAAATATGAGGAACTTTTACTTGACACTTGATTTGTGCGAGTTTACGGAAAATCGATTTTATTTCGGATGTTTGAAAATTCTTAATTCATTAATTTGACAAACGATTCTATAATGTAGTCATTGTTGACTTTCAAACTTATGTTTCAAGTGTCATACAGCAACAATTTTATATCACTAAAAGTGTATTTACAACATAATTATCGCAATACGAGGTCCTAATTCTCACTTCCGATCGCATTTTAGAGAGCTTTCAAAACGACTAATTGTGTAGCTACAACCACCTTCATTCATGTGGACAACTTCTGTAATTTTTGAGATCACGCGAATCAAATGCATGGTGATGGAATGAATCACATTCAGGCGTGTTTTGCGTTTTTCAATCAAATGCACCATTAAGCAAACGAACTGGAGATGGGTCATTGCCGTTTTTATTTTCGAAAGCTCTTTTTTTCACCTTTTAAAATGGACCGATGATGAGATCAATCTTCACAGCTCATCTTGAAGACAAGAATGCAAAGTAGATTGGGAAAGAAAGAGTTTATATGTGGGTGTTCTAGTTTTTGCCCGTCGTTGTGCAGATTTGAAACCATTTCGTTATGTTTTCTTTCCGATTCACCAACTTGATGGTGTTTCTGTGCTTTATGACAAGCAAATGATAGCATTCTGGTAGATTTCATGAAGGCGTTTGATACTGCGTACCGTCGTCTCTCGTGATTGCCGAAAAGCGTAAACATTTTACACAATTGTACTTGATGCTACATAACAC
Source organism: Phoronis australis (assembly GCA_002633005.1). Classification (NCBI taxonomy): domain Eukaryota; kingdom Metazoa; phylum Phoronida; family Phoronidae; genus Phoronis; species Phoronis australis. Next base: position 494,933 of record NMRA01000197.1, on the reverse strand, counting down.
CTCTCTTTGTTTGGCATTAATGCCACTCACTAAAAAAGAACCAGCTTATCAACTTTCACTGAAGTGAAGTATTATTGATTTCAGGAAAGCGTATGATGCGGTACAATGGGACAGTGCACGGGCCTGTGGAGGATGACGATATTATAAGCGTGAATTACGAAGACGGGCATTGGAGTAGACCTTACTTTGACTGTGGTGGGGGAAATATATGGATGATGACCTATACAGTTCCATTCTTCGGTTTTACAAACAATTCTTATATATTCAAGTAAGTTAACAAATATCCATGGCGCCGTACTTAGATATTAGTAGTACTATTGCTCCTAGTACTACTCTTAGTCCTACAAGTACCACTACTAGTACTGATTACTACTATTGCTACTGCTACTACTACTACTACTACTTCTATCACTACTACTACTATAATCACCACCACCACCACCACCACCACCACCACCACTACTACTATTGCTATTTCAACTTCTGCTTCTGCTATTACTACTGATGGATGATGTTTCCATCTAGTCCTTCACAGTAATAACAAGAAAGTCTTATTTCACATATCACTTGCTCATATTAGAATGCGAAATTTACGTCAAATGTTCCAGTCTCACAAAGCGCTACACCAGGTCAAGTAAAAGTCGTGAACTCGAAAAAATATACATTACGTAGGTGAATCTTCTCGTTGTAGCAATCAATTTTAAGTCAGTTCGGTTCACGGTGTTGTTATGTTGAACTGGTAAATTACTGTAAGTGGACGTATTAAGGTTATCTCAAACCTTATTCACAAAAATTGGTCATTTTCACAATATTTCACGTGTCTAGCAAAGTACCTTATCTTGATTCTCGGGAAATTGCAAGTACAAATTATATACCGTGTAGCGAGAAAAAAAAGATTTAGCAGAACCACCTTGAAACCGCACAACCGCGTGGATATTTGTTTACAACTTATCCGTGGTCAAAGGGCTGCCACTCAAAGCGAATCTCCCGCCAGGTACAGAGCAGCTTCGTATGTACCGCCAATTGACCTATCGCAAGCTCCGCCCCTTTGCGTAATGTCGAGTAACAAACAATTAGTTTTACCCAGCAACATGTTGTTTGTCGGGTAAAATGACGGCTTGGAAACGAAGGTGTGCCAATAATGCTGCGTTCTAAATGGTCAGTTCAGACGTCACTCAAAATCCTGGCGATAGGTCAATTCTTTCATTCACCGAGTTGCCATAGTATTGAGTCAAAGAGGTATATTTATGATAGAAAGGTGCCGGGGAAAACAAAGACAAAAGTTTTCACGAACACAGCAAGTTGTGAAAAGAGCTAAATCCTCGCCCATATTCCTTAATTCAAGTAGACTGGAATTTCGCTGTTTCGATCTCATGCTAACGACGTCTCGATAGTCTCCCGGCACGTGACTTGTACAGACTATGTGTATAACAATAAACTGTGACCTACTTTTAAGTAGGCCAAACAACAGTAACAGTTGATCCCACCTTTGTGGCTGGGGACAGTACGTTTTAAAGATAATTAAGTTAATTACTCACTGGAAATTCAGTTGACATTGCAATTGAATGTTGAAATAGCTAACGTGGTTTAGGAATGTATTGGTTATATTGAACGAAAACAAATTGAGATTTTCACTCGTTCCAGTTTAATCGGCGTTTTCTCGTCTTCGGCAAATGGACTTAATTTGAACTTAGGAACACGGGTTCTCGAAAACGGCTTGGTGGATTTCGCTGAAACTTTCCAAACTCAATATTTATTCATCAATCTCAAAAAGGCTGTGATGATTTTGATATTAAAGCCTAGTTTTTGCGTAATGTAGCAAAGACGAATACGACTTCTATTTTCTACAAAAATACCTTGCGTTTTGCGAGTTGATTTGTCATAGAAACCAAACGAAAAGACTAATCGAAAACTATTAACAGTGTTTTTGAGGTAAATGGTGAAGTTTTCATTTAAAAAAGGTTTCATTAAAATCGACCGAGGGGTTATTTTGCTATGAATATGCCTTTCTTTAAAGGTGTTCACGTAATAATAATGATGGTACATAAATACAAAACATATTTTTATATATCCTGATCTTTTTTTCTTTCAAAAATATATGCTTTTACTAGTTGACAAAGCTTAATTTTTTCATATACGAGTTAGAATGGAGGCCACTAAATAAGGTTTGAGATAAGCTTAAAACCAAAACAAAGTACTCCGACTAGTGGCGTCGAGAGCCAAAGCAGGCTCCGGGGCAACGTGACACCGATCCCCTGTGGCCCATTCGCCCATAACAATCCCAAATTCTCCCTCCATAACAACCCCCACAAATGAGGTACAGTGTAGAGGTAAGCTACTAAGGTTATTATTGTAGACTTACTGCTGCAAGTTAACAAACGTTATGTGAACACTAAGTTATAGTTTTATTTCTTAATTTTCTTAGGGAGTCCATTATTATTCAGTTTCAAAAGTAAGTTTTCTGCAGTAGATCAACCAAATATTTAGTGGAACTTTGCGGACCTCATGGAAGAAGCAAAAAGTCAGCCATTGCATTAAAATCCAATTCACTTGCAAGAACGGCTTTCCCAGACAGGGCGGTTTCTGAACATGTCAGTTGATTTTGGCTCACCGTGGTGGAACGGAGAACATTCGTCGCGGGTTCATTGCTAGAGCTCTGAATGACCGGTATCGTGAGCATTGATTAGACAGGTTACAGAAAATGCATATTGATCAGTTACGTGTCTGAAGTGGTTATTACAATGTTTATCACGATTGTAAACAATTTTAAAGTACCTCTTCAAGAATCGTGTTACTTCAAATGGCCCAATGTGGCAATAAAAGTGTAAACAATTAGAAAGATTGCTCTTGAGATATTAATAAGTTCCCTTCACTACAACGTGCGTGGCTTGTATTTCGTGTGCGGGTCCATTTTGCGCGAGTTGATCTTGAGAATACAGCTTTCGCTCACTATTAAAAGTAATGTTTGGCAATTTCCGTTCGGTTACAAATACCAACAATCTTTTCCATGATTATTGTGCAATATCTAGTGGTCATTAATTAAAGCACGAGGAGGATGACCAAATGACCAGGGCAAAAATAGAGAGGTTTTAATTGTCCGCAAATTACAGGTGACAGCACTCTAATTTTAGTGCCCCATGCATACACATCTCGCTAAGGGAAGGCTTTTGCTGATCTAAAATTGTACTTGGTGCCGATTAATACCTTCCTGACTTCCATGATCATGTCAATATGGTTAAATGTATGAATGCACCGTTATGAAGCGGTTATCGATTGATCCCTTTGGCGGCTGTATGAGAAACGCGTTTAGTATAACGCATTTGTAAAATCTATCTTATCTCTGCTGTAATAACTACGTAGCTATTTAACCAGTTAAACTTGCCATGTCATTGATCTTTGTAATGACTAATAACTCATGCATTAATAAACCAACTGGTTATTCCAACTTTGTACAAGGTAAAATGAGAGGGTATATTATTCATTTACTATTGTTCAAAACCGCAACGTACATGCTGAATCGGTTAATGTTCATTTGACAACCACAGGCGAGTTAATGTTCAGTTTTATGTGTGTGTGTGTGTGTGTGTGTGTGTGTGCGTGTGCGTGTGCGTGTGCGTGTGCGTGTGCGTGTGTGTGTGGGTAAATATCTAGCATGCACAATGTTTCCTACGGTTTATCATTACCGCTGAAACAATGAAACTAACATAGCAAACGCGTTTGCCAGATATTCCAGAAGCATTCTGTAAAGCCACTCACGTGATTCATACTGAAAAGTCACCGTCGTTGGTGGAACATCCAGAAATTATCTTAATCTGTTAAGAATTTGTGATGTAGACTACATAAACATGATGAATTTTTATTTTGTACTTACGCTGCTCTGTAACCAAGGCAACTATAACATTTATTGGTGCCGAATTTATTTATAATGATTTGTGCAACCTAGATCACAAAACCTAGAACACCCGCGTGTCGGAAATTATCTTCCAAGCGGAAGATATTTTGTCGTAAAATTTGTGTGTGAAATTTATCTAATAAGTAAGTGTCGTCTGGAATCGCATCGGCAAATTGTTATGCACGGCGCCACGTATGAACGTACTGTATGAATAGCAGTTCCCTCAAGTTACTAATTGCTATAATTAAGTCGGTGAAACTGTTATTGCTTACGAACATGGTTAGATAAGAAGTGTAATACGATCTATAATAGCACGGTATTTAGGCTATTTTGTACGATTTGACTTAGAAATGCTTAGTCATTAGTTGCTCATATCCACCGACCTAAGTTGATTGTTAGTTGGAAGACCCAAGTAAAAGAGCAGACACGTGTAATCAGTGCCAGTGTTTGTGCTCCCTTATTCCCTTTCTAGGATAAACGTGTTGTTCATATTTCGGTGCAATTGTTTTACCAATGTTTGTGAAATAAAAAGGTCGACTTTAGGGTCACCGACTCGGATCTTGAAAAAATGTGTGTTCATACATCGTAATGTGTGTTCATACATCGTAATGTGTGTTCATAAGTCGTAATGTGGGTTCATACATCGTAATGTGTGTTCATACATCATAATGTGTGTTCATACATCGTAATGTGTGTTCATAAGTCGTAATGTGGGTTCATACATCGTAATGTGTGTTCATACATCGTAATGTGTGTTCATACATCCTAGTGAGATATGTTCCAAATGTTTAGTTGAAATGTTTTGGGCCATTATTTTTAAGTTAAAGCACTTTGAATATTTTGGCCCAAAATAGCACATTTTTGTTCAAATAGTTGGTGAAGTTGATTTAAAACGGCTTAAAAGAACGGGAAAGAAAAAACTTTGATCTCTATGTACACATTGAACCTCTCCATCAGAAGACAGTCTTTGCATTTTAAAGGGGCTTCCGTTAACTTTCTCTGGAGTGCCAAAATTCGGTAAACTTTCCCAATTTTGTGTATTTTGGCTCTCAGCTATTTTTAAGGTTTTTGGGGTGCTGGTGATTTCCAATAATATTTTTCATCAGTTTGCTGTCTGATTAAGACAATAAAAATAAAAAACGTGCTTTTCACTTGTTTTCAAGCAACAGCCGATAGAAAAGATATACCATCGGGTATTTTACAGTGCCTGACTACGGGCAGTATGCAGCTGTATCTCGTAAACATCATAAAGGGGCTTCATTAATGCTTGAAAATTTGTTTCCATGGTGATCAAATCAGTCGAGGTCAATTTTTAGAAACTTCGATTATTGCTGGCCCCCTGGTAGCAGTTTCTATAACTAGTTTTCTTTGCTGAAACATCATGAATGCATGTTTGAGAACGAAGTTTCGATATTAATCTAACATTCTGTTACGACACTCTGTTTTGTCTACTATAGTACCTGAGAATGACTTTTGATTAATATCGAAACGTTGTTCACATGCTACTTTCTAGCGTCGTTTTTGTTTTCCACTTCTTACTTCTAATTTGGCCAAAAACTAATTATTTACATGCATGTTTTCGAATGAGTCTAACCTGTGCTGCAACACCAGTTGTCTTCAAAGGGAAAACTTAGAATAATTTTCGCTTCAACCGCTTCATATACTCTCGAAACCTTAATTTTAAAAGAATTGTTAATAGATAAAAATTAAATCATCTTGAAATAGTGCACAAATCGGAATATTTCAATACTAACCAAGTGAATTATTCATGTCAGCCTAAAAATTGTCTCTAAGGGCGTCAACCGTATTGGGTATTGGCACCAGGCAAATATGTCATCACCCTCGTCCCCAAGACTCAAAATGGCGCTGATCGGTTTAGCCATTTGAGGCGTGGTTATGGGAATTACCAGTTCTACGCAGCGATTGGCCGCTGCCTTGACGTCATTAAAACAAAGGCAGGTTTTAATTATTTTCACAGGCGTTGTTGCTGCCATTCATGAAGCAGAAGGCATTGTTTTGGTTATTGTTTGAAATAAAGGTTGTTCGCGTACTTATTTTCAATTCTTTATTATTAATAGTATCATAGAAATTAGTCTGGTTTCGAATCAAAATGCATCATTTTTGCAAAAATGTAGACCTAAATTGCTGGAATATACCGTTAGTTTTCATTTTCATATAAAACTGCAGAAAATTTCAAAATTATGGTACTCGTGATGTTCCGGCGATTTACGTAAAAATGTGTCAGAATTCTAACATATTTCATTTCCCTGCCCTGGCCAAGCCTCAAGCTCGCTGGTTCCCTGTGTGCCCGCTCGTAGCCAGCACGCAGGTATCACTTAATTTTCTTAGGGAAATTTTTTTAAACCGGCGTTTCTGATTGGCTGGTCGAATTCTCAACAGGCAGCGCTTTACGCAAACAAACTGGCGTGACTGATGGAGTAAGTGTATATGTGGTCTTTTGTAAAGACAAATCGACGGTGATGTTCAGGAAATGTGAATCCCAGAAATTGTGTGCGCCTTTTCGGAGTGCATCTTTCTACTGTCGATGACTTTTGTTCTCGATACTGTCCTGTATTCATACAGTATGAATAACACCGGTTAATGGGCCAGATACTGTGTTTATTGTACATGTATGTGCTTCAAGCACGCGGCTATTAAACATTACTGCAGAAACGAAATTGTTGCTGCTACCCCACTTGCATGGCAAGGTTAAAAATCGTTCATGGTCCGCCATTTTTCACGTTATTGTAAAGCAAACCAATGACTACAGAGGTTACATCAACCAATGCTAAAGCGCGTGCTACTGCGTGATACCTGCGTGCTGGCTAGGCACGTGGGGAACCAGCGAGAGCCTCAAGTGGCTAAACCGATCAGCGCCATCTTGAGGCTTGGGGTCGAGGCTGGAATGTCATCACCCACGGTCAGTTATGAACGCTCAATGAGTGAAATGGTGTATGGATATGTTAGACAGCATTATGGATTCTAAAATGCTGATTAGCATTAATTAATTTCTTCTTGAAACCATTTTAAGGTAAAGAAGTTACAAAAAAATATTCGTTTAAAAGTGTAGAATACGCAATAGTGGGGCATTTTCAGAACAAAAAAATGAAAAAGTACATTCCATAATTTTTTAACTTGTTCCAAGATCCATTCATAAACATATCTTTCAATGTCCACTGACCCGCACACACTGGCTTGTAGAAGCACTTGAGTGACACCCACTTTCAACGCTACTCACTGGCTTGTAGAAGCACTTGAGTGACACCCACTTTCAACGCTACTCACTGGCTTGTAGAAGCACTTGAGTGACACCCACTTTCAACGCTACAAAAAAGTGCCTCCGGACTTATCTCCCCTGTCACCTGATGAATGCTGCGAAATTATTTGTATCAATTTTATTTGCTATTCCTCATGTCTCACTTCCTAATCCCATTATGTTTTCTCTCAGTGCATGCAATCTTTGTGCTTTTATATTAAAAATTGCTGTCTTAGGTATGCAAAAACGTTTCATTTCCTTCTTGAACCTCGGGCCTATAGCCGGTAAAGAATTAAGAGGTCAATAAGTGCAAAATTGGTGATTTTTGTAGCAGGGCCGCACCAAGAACAATACACAAAGTTTAAGCTGAATCTGGAAGATGACCCAAGAGTGATTGTTTTATTTCTTTTGATTTTCTCGTGGAATGGCTCTTAATATCCAGAAATTTGGACTGCATATGCGAAGGAAAGACACGATTTAGGAAGAACACAATTTAGGATGGAATGGTATGGATAGGCCAGCCAAATGAGGACGAACCAAAAATTCCATGTACGGAAATGAATTGGAGGAAATTGACTTGTGAGAGGGATGAGAGCTACACTTATTCACTCGGTGCCGGGTCATCCTGTCAGCCTCGGTGCTAAGACATAGTCTGAGGGCTCTTTGACCTCCAGGGCTCATTGTGTGATCACATACTTTCTTTTAATGCATGGCCATATCTCGTGAAGTCTTGTGTGATGTTACGTTTTCGCGAGGTTCTTGCGTCTACGCAACACACAAAGGCACGTCATTCTGTCGACTCGGCTCACTGGACTGAGTCAGGGTGAATCACATGCAGCCAGTCAGTGTATCGTGTCGAACACTAAAATTCTATTCACTTTGTCTTCGCTGTGCTAAAGATATGTGTGCTCACGAGAAAAGCGCGAAGATGAGTAAATTTCCTGTAAACACCATTGTTTGGCCCTTACTCGAGCGTTCTAATTAATTGCAATTGAGCGTTCAAACCGATGTTATCATGCATGTAGTTACAAGGTCAGGGAATTTCTCAAGTTTAGTTTAGTTGGCTTAACTAAAGCAGTTCTTGATTTTGCGATTATAGGACTGAAATTACCACGTTAAGTTATGGTTCTCTTTCATTGTCTTCACAGGGGTACAAGCGGCATAGATATCGACTTACAGAAGGTGGACATCAATCAGTGCCCTCTACCGGAAGGAACCACTGAACAAAATGTGTTCGCGAACTCGTCTCGCTGTAAACCAACGACACAGGTGATTTCGCTATGAATGTTAATATTTTCTCAACTTTGCAAATCTTATTCTGTTGTTGTTACACCCGAAGATGTCGCGACATTTTTTCATTAACTTCTTTTCCCCTGTAAACGCGTTTGGCAGCCGCCACAGCGTGTCATTGTAGCGGCCTCCCACAACAAGGCCTACTACAAGTATCGCGCATTGGTTTGCAAACTGTTGTCGTGTAGCGCAATCTTCCCACTAGAACACGATATCGCTTACGCCTGCGTAATAAACTGCGATTGTATGGATACAAAGTTTTTACATGGTTGTGGATCCCTGTCAGAGTCATTTTCACGATTGATTTCCAGATATTTTGAATTTGGGGTTCTCTCGTGTGTATTAAAACCTGCGTCAATATTTGAACTTGGAGTTGTTGTTGCACACCTCTTCAACATATACTACATGTACCTAAGACAACGCCAGCGTGTACTCTTTACCTAATTATATATCATTATTATATAATGCACATAAATGACGACTTTGTAACTCATTATACTTTCCGTCTCAGTGATTATCGAGGCTATCTATTATAGACGAACCCAATTCAAAAACATAGAGACTACTGTGTCAGAGATAAAACCTAGCTCGCTTCTTGATACACGACGAGTCGGTAAAGACTTTCCAAGACTTTCCACAGAACGCACGCGCGTACAACCTTTGTGGGGCCTACACAATATCGACTGCTAATTGCTAATTTATTGTAAAAACCACTTTCGTTCATCATAAAAAGGTTTTATCCCTGTTGTTAAATTAATAGCCACCTTTTTGTGTTGTCAAGACGCTGCATTACAGTGAATATACTGCCAATTTATCAATCGATACCTTATCACTCCGTCTATGTTTACACTTGCTCTATAATTATAATATGGTTCTTAAACGATCGGAATTTTTCTATCACTTTCTCTGACAGCCTCGTGTTTACCGTATTTATAGTGTTTTATAGTGACGTAGGACCGTACTGGCAAGACTGCGTATTTAGCCAAATAGATAGATTTTAAACCAGTAAAAGTACATTTATCTGAAAGCAACTAGCCTGTAGAACTCTTTTTAGCAATTTGGCAACAATTGGGTCACGCTACCATGTCGTTTTGGTTGAATTTAGCAAAAAAGGTACGTTGGCAGCAAAACATCCATATCAATTGTATGACTAAAATTATTTTCGATTAATATTCAAGGTGAGGTCTCAAAAACGCTCTCACAGTTTTTAAAATATTGCCTCGCTTTCGTTTGTGTAATTTTGAATTTTTTCATGAAAATCATAAAAGTATTAATTTTGATAGCCCCTCGATGGAAAAATGAAACAGTTTGAACAGTATGCTCAACAGCGTTATGGGAAAGAGTGCACGAAGCATAGTATCTGAAAGCTTCGTATGAATCCGATCAGCCATTTCTGAGATAAGATGTTCTGAAGTTTTCCATAATTGGAAGGGTCGGTTACGTAGGATCCTGGAAAAATGTCCAATTTTGGCCAACTTTGGGACATCATATCTCAGAAATGGCTGGTCGGATAAACATGAACATTTCAGGTACTGATGTATACTTTATATACTGTTCTGTATATTTTATATACTGTTCTTTAAAGCATTGTTAGATATTGTTTTCAAATTTCCACTTTTACATGAGGTGCTATCAAAATGGGACTGATATGGTTTTGATGAAAAACGTGCATAAAGAGTAAATGAAACGATAATTTAGAAAACCGTAGCAGCGTTTTTGAGATTTGATCTTGACCTTCTATACCATACGAGATTTGCTCGTGTTATTGATCCTGTTGTTGTGCTATGAATGTACCTTTTTTACTAAATTTTAATAAAAAGCATGGTCACGTGACCTAATCAATTACAGGTCGGTATAAAGTCACAAATCAAATTCTACGGAATAATTTACTTTCAGAAATCATGGGTTTTTGCTGAGTTAAATTCTATAGTTTTGCAGCTTTTTGGCTAAATGTACAACACATCCCTACGCGCCTTGATTTCTGCAAATGTTTGTCAGACAACTGACAATTGGCGATTTGCAATAAAATAAAAAAACATAAGGGTTTTGTTGTTTATAGTACTTGCTAAAGCTAATTAACTTCAAGAAGTCTGTACCTTCTAACAATAAACTCAAAAATGCGTTTTTGGCCGTAATGTCCTTAAAGGAGAATGCCACCCAACTTAATTAGTCCTTTTTACAGTCTTAATCGGTCTATATCCACATTGCCTCCTGTACAGTTGACCTCACCTAGCCGAAAGGTGTCGCGTTAACCTTTGAGGAAGGTGAGAAACGCCGCGGCGACGTGTGGTTCATCTGCAGAGTGAATGCCGCTATGTTGCGGTGCATCGTTCCCGCTTGTCTGAACTATGAAGCTGCGAAGAAAGCGGGTATGTCGTTTTTTCGACTTCTTCGAGAGCCCGAAATGCTTAGGAAGTGGCTCGCGGTAGTGAAGAATGAAAAGTACACTGCTAATAGCAAATATGAGGCCGTGAAACATCTCCGTGTCTGTGGTCGGCATTTCGTCGACAGTGATTTCTCTAACGAATTCCGGCTTACCAAAGAACTATCCATACGTTCCGTTGCCTGTGCATGTTCACGGCGCATCTCATAGTATTTCTTGATCAGGGTATTCCGGTTCGAACTGATAACCTGTGGAACCTAACGATCTGATCCGTGTAATCTTCATCGCTGAGCTCTCGACTAAGTCGGGATTGGCGCCGGGCGAGTTGCCATGTTGACGTTTATTATTCTGCGTTCTGTTTCAAAATAAACTATTCTCACCCTAACCAATGCTTACATAAAAGCGAAACAAAGTCGACTGTCTCATTAGATACAATTTGTAATGCCTTTGGAGTATTCGTGAGTGTAAATGTTTTGAGAAGCCAGCAATGAATAAACCACTGCGTTACCGGCTTTAGATGCAATAAAGGTAATATTGACCGAGCCGACCGAGGCCGTGAGAGCGCATGCTAATTCAGTGTTTGCTGACAGAACATACACCAGTTCCAAACGCCGTAACACCATTCAAGAGTCTATTAAATGCAACTCGTTGCATGCTTGCAGCTCACTGTAATATATTACGGCGTTTGGAACGGGGACATAAAGCTTTTGTGAAATAATAACTCTATTTCATATGCTATGGTCACATGTTTGGGGAATCTTTATTTAGATACACAAATACATTATTCAAATCATTGTTACTGTAAAACCTTTGCCCTGACGGTTCTGTGGAAGGGGAACCTGACTTGGCGGCCCCCGGCAAGTAAGTTTCATGGTTAATTCACCTAAATAATTACGTGCACATTATTTCTTTGGCTCACTATTATAGTGTTTTCGTGACTGGAGGTTTAGTTTCCAACTTAAGCTGGTTTATGTTCGTAATGTCCAGTCCCAACGGCCGCCATGCCGTGAATAATACGCTTACAAGGAAGTCACGCCTTTGTAAAGATACGCGGGAATTTTGACCTCTCGTCCTTCTGAGCGGCTTTTACCAGGATCAAAGAGAGCGCAGAGTTCTAATAAAGATTAAACTTTAATAACACGTGAAATGTTTAGTGTAGGCCTACATGTAATGTGGAAAGTTCAGGGATCGGCTCACAATGAACTTAACTAATTAAGTTTCGATGGCAATCAAAATCTACCGCTGTTTTGGTATTTCAAGTTTAAAACTTAGATGATAAGTTATCAACCCGTTCCCGGTAAAAAAACAAGTGGGCAGAAGCATTAAAAATTAAATAACGAAAACCAATATCCCTGTACATCGGCCATTGACGAAAAAAACTGTGTTTAAAGTTATTCACTGTGACGTTTATTTTGGCCTTAAAATATACTTTTTCGTTATTTATACCAGTTTGGAACACAATCTGGTCAGTCAAAATTTATCATTAAACTAGGAATATTTTACCCTTGTATGTAATTGCGTTTCAATTCAGTAACGTTCTCAAGAAGTTTAGATTAGCGTTCGTCAACTGCGGCGACTACTTTGTTGATGCACCGCAAGAAATTAAATAATGAGCTTAGTGATTTTATATAAGTTCAATTTATTTTGAATAAAAATTGATCACCCAGCGTTCCTTGATTAAAATTGTAATCGTTTCTACACAGTTTGCAAGGATCACTGCAATGTTGACGCTTTCATTGATTGATATACTTTTGTTTGTTTAATGCGTTGACAGAATTAATTATCCATTAGTCGAAATTCTAATCTGCAGATGACTTCTTGACAAAACAAATCAAGCATTTCCTTTCGACTAAAGATGCTCTTTTACAACGGTTGTAAACCCACCACCCATCACAAAATACTTTTCATTTATACCACTTCCCTTTTTGAAATTGGTCTCGAATTGTTCCTTAATCAAATTGGAGAGGATTTCAGGGCTTTAAAAGAGCTGTCAGACCAGGGCCCGGTCTCCAATCTTTTTACTCGAAACGGAACTCAAAATTAGGTTTGGCATTTTCTACTGTACTTTTGGGCGAAATCAGGATAAGTGTCTATTATTCTATGCTCCAGTACACAATAACTTACGTAGATAATTTATTGCCCTTAGTTTACAGTTTGTAAACCCAATATTAAAGCAATAAGTTCGAGTTTGAACTCGAAATTTCGAGTTTTTACTCGAGTTTGTAGCACGAATACAAGGGTCTTCAAGGGCAAACTTGAACTAGAACTCTTATGCATAAACTATAATGTATTCGAGCACAGTCTGATAACCAATTATCTTAAGTTCGCACAAAAGGAGCAGAGAAATTGCCAAAAATAGTTTCGAGTTCGTTTCGAGTACAAAGATTAGAGACCGGGCCCAGGTTCCACACGCGTTGGCTAATCTCACGGCGTGCCATTTTATTCGCTGAATATGGTCTCAAGTAATAACGAGCTGTTAGTTCCTTGCAAGCCCAGAAAACTTTTTATCATCTAAGTAAGAAGCAAGTTGAAACCAATTTTATCGCTTTACGTCATAAGTTCACGTGTTTGGGTTTATAGTCAAAACTGTATTTGTGTTCCTCTCTTTTGCAGTGTGAGCCGCTGTCCGGCCAAGGTTTCCGGCGGGGTAACTATAAATGCGTGTGTCAGAAGGGGTTCTATTTTCCAAACGTGACCGCCGTCAACAAGTACTATGATGGAATACTGATTGAAAACGAGTACGAAAAGAAAATGAAGGTAGAAAATTTAGTATAGGTAATACAGAATTTGCTTCGAGAGCAACAGCTTAATGCTCACGTGTTCTCAGTGTAAGCTGACTTACATTGCAATGAATAAAAACCAGAGATCTGCAAAAGCGCACTAGTTACTCAAATGTTATTTCTAAGTCATAACGTTTGATCTTGCACACCAACTAATAAGTAACCATTGGAATCTTGAACTACGTGCGTAACACTGCGACTGTCTCAGCATCTATATAATGTACCAGATTTATTTCTGTCTTTACTCACTTCTTCCTGACACTATAAAACTTATACCATGGTACTAGACTACACAAAATATTCCTCGTATCTTTTCCTATCGTGATTTTCATCCGAGAAAAGTTCACATCGGGAACATTGGCAAGTAATCAAAATTGTCAAAATGCCAGTATTTCGACGGGTCTGGCCAATTTTGTGTCTCTGAATAGTTTCATATCACTGGAAGGGGTTCGCTTTGAGGGTGAAACCCACGTGCCACCATGGCAATGAATTTTTTTGTACTGTCACAAATTTATTTGTTTCTAACCCTTAATCACCTCATTTCATTATATTCCTCCTTCAACTGTAGGTAAGATTGCCTAGTAAGATCTACAACTACCTCATGTTCAGGTAATCTGCACGTACGTTCACATGTTCAAAATATCTAATACTACCACTTGCCCAGACAGTCTACACGTGCGTTCACTTGTTCAAAGTGCTTTTATTTGCAGAGTCAAGAGAACATTTACGACGTGGATTTCTCTTGTCTGCCGTGTTCCCCGGACTGTGACGAATGTATAGACTACAGTCCATGTGCTATACAGTTGAACTGGGTGTTGCGTACGTGTCTCCTGGTTCTCGCATGCGTCATCATGTGCGGCATTATATTCATCGCTATCTTCGTGTGGAGATACAAAGATGTCAAGGTACGAAGATGCTTGTAGAATACAGGGTAATCCAAAATACAGAATTTATTTTCAGATTCATAAAATCTGTGCACGCTTGATATGTGTGCAGATATCCGATCGTGCATCAGTTCCCGTCACTGTTTATGGATATAGTCAGTTTTAAACCAGTAAACTTTGGCCATGTTCTCATTATTAATTAATAGTGGAAAAAGTAAACTAAATGAGTAGATTAATTAAACGAATAGGGAAATCGAATCAAATTGCGATGCTTAACTTTGGCCAATAGTACGATTAGAACAGTGTATTGCACAGAAAGCTAAACTAAACTCATTTACTATTTTAAAATGCAAATAGAACACTGAAAACCCATGCGTGGTGGCATTTACGTTGGTTTCAACGGAACTTTTATTTTAGTAAAAAATCAAGTACTGATGATAAAACTTTTGATATTCGTATTTATCTTCATCAGAAGTCCTATCAAAGTTGCAATCAAGGAGTGAAGTAAATTAAAGGTCATGTAATCCATTCGTTAAAATGAAAATGGTGCAAAATGGAGTCGTTGCCAACTTTTAAGTTCCTCCGGTATAGGAGTTGTTCTGGACTCTTTTACTCCACATCAGACGGTAGTATAGATTGTTCTAGATCAACTTGTCCCGGGCTTAAACCTCAATGCAAACGTACCAAGGAACAATACGGTAAAATCGGATTAATCGCCATCTGACAAACAAGTATTGACAATGAAGAGAGCGAGTTTGACGTTGATAATTCTCTGGATCCATTTGTCATATTGGTTACAACTCCCGCCTACTGAACTCCCGCCTACTCATACATGTTTTGCCTTGTTCCGAGTTTCGGTTGTACTTGTGTAAACGTAGACGTAAATCATGTGCGCACCCAGCCTTTAATATGGGGGGACGATGTGGACCTTTTGCTGACAACAAAGCAGCAGGACTAAAAAAACGGGGTACCACTTTCAGAACTGTGAACTGTGCGTCTGCACCCTTTTAGTGGACTTTTGTCTCGTTTTCTCGGACTTTTTGTTTCTCTGAGGCGGACCTTTTTGCCCACTTCGCCAAATGGGGGAGCTCGTTCGAGCCCCTCGAGCCCCCCCCGGGTGCGCGCATGTCGGAACAACTTGCACCTGGAAATTGCGTATCGTGTAGACGGAGCATAAAATTAGTTCATGTCATCGCTACAGGTCCTCAAAGCCGCCAGTCCATTGTTGCTGTGTATAATTCTGTTGGGAGCATTGCTTCTGTACATGCCGGTAAGTGGTTAAGGGAAATGTATAACTCTGCCCACTGTTGTGGAAAATTGTCTTAATGTCCATTTTCTAACTTCCCGGTCACAACTAACCATTAGTTAAAAAAGCAACAATAAATTGCTTGATGAAACATTATTTAAAAGGATTGTTTACAAAGTGTTCAGGCGTACCCTTAGTAAGATTGATTCTCGTCTCCTCACTCGCTTTTATGAGTCTCAAATTGTTTAATTCTCTGACACGATAATCTGCGTCCGTGGACGCACAGTAGTCTGTCGAGGGGTGACAGCTCACTATTATGAACAAAGATACGGTGTAAAAACCGTACTTCAAGATCAACAATGGGAATCCCGGAGTAGTGTCGTAGAAGAGGTATTCGAGGCGTGCAGCTCAGGAGGGTGGCTTTCGTCACAACTTTTAAGGGTGCCCATTCCGATAAAATAGCAAATTCAAAAGGGTAGCCTGTGTTAGAAATTTTAAGAAAGAATCCTTCAGTTTCCAATTACACGAACAAAAAGAAAGGTTTGTAACCTATATTTTTTAACCTTTGGTTGTTAAGGATGGACTCGTTCTTGACGACATAGCACTGCTTCTTATACTGTTTCTGGCTAAGTGTACTACCGTATTCAGCTGCCCTAGAATCCTTACAAAAGGGTTTGGTTCATGCAATCAACCACTAAAAACGGGAATGTTTCTGGAACAAAGCCCTGCAACAGGGTCACTTTTTCATGGAAGCTTCCTGCGAATAGGCCCCTATTTGTGAAATAAATATATTCTCGAAATTGTTAGACATACTATATAGTTTCCCACCTTCAAAGCCATTAATAAAGCCCAGTACACCCTGGGTGGAAATTAAGTAGCACTGGAAGTAATATATCAATTGGTTTCAAAAGCTCATGGTCCATTTATCCTGCGAATTAATTCAAACAAATCGACATGGGCGTTAAAGTTGTCTCTGTGGCGTGATTTTTGACTTTGCAAACAGTACCCATCCACGTGACTGTGACATTCAAGGAGGGGTGTCTGTCGCTTAATCCTCGAGATGACTGGTCTGTTCTTTGGTGCTGCGATACAATTTTCTTACATTTTTCTTTGTTAAGTCTTATATTCATAACGTTACAGTACCAGTACGGTGCTGGTTTGGCAAGAGAAGGAGTGTACGGAGCTCAACATACACGAACACGTCTTGAAAGTAGCACTTTCGATTTTGTCACTGAAAAGGCGAAAATATCTCTACTAACTCTGTATAACTAATGAATTTTAATAAGTATTGTACAACATTCGATTACTTTACTTCAAACTAATTAATTGCGATTTCAGATCATAGTGAGTTATTTTGAAGTATCAGAGATATCCTGCTCATTAAGGGTGTGGTTCCGTGAAATAGGCTTCTCAATTACCTTCGGTGCGTTGCTATTGAAAACGTGGAGGTATGTTTCCCCTTTATCTTCATTGCACCTGTTTTGCAGTCTCATTCGATTACATTTTCAACCTCTCCAATCGAGTATAAAACCCTCGAGACATATCAGCCAATTGCGAAATAAACGCAATCACAGTTTACATCATGAATGTGTTGATCCACGCATGCGCTTAGTTTAAAACTAAGTCAAATTTACTTAAATATACGAAAATGTGCTATCGAAATAATGTCAACCATAGTCTTAACCAATTTAATAATTGATTTTTGTTGTCTGCACAACAATATATCTTTAATAAGCCACTTATCTGATTCAATTCTTTACCTCTATTTCAAGCTTGTTGAAGAAATACGAATACAACTTTCTATAGCAGTACTTGTTTGATAAAAACTCTTGAATCAAAACTTTTCTTCTTTATGTCTTTGTCACAAATTTAATTTTAATTTTTAGAATCTCTGTAGTATTCCGTGTTCGTTCTGCTCGCCGCGTTAAGATCTCAGATACTGACCTCATCAAGCGACTAGCTCTTGTAGTCGCTGTGTTTGTGGGCTATCTCACCGCCAGGATGGCTGTTGGGCGTCCGCAAGTAATAACAGGTGAGAAGGGCACCAATTGGAAGGACTGGAAAACGCATTGTAAGAAAGTAAATGATAAAAAATGCGTTTGGAATACAGAACAAACAATTCGGGAATATTTAAAGGTTAGAAAAACGTCCAAATCTGGCTAACCTTGGAACTTCTTATCTCAGAATTAGCTGATTGGATTCACATGAAACTTTCACATACTATACTTTACACACTGTTCTGTACAAAGCAGCCGGGAATTGTTTTTAAAATATTCCACTTTTGCCTGAGAATCTTTCAAAATTGGATTTTGATTTTCATAAAAAATGCATAAAACGAGAACGAAATAAATTTTACAAAATTGTACAACAGCGATTATGAGGTTTCATCTTGAATATGCTTATCAAATGAAATTTGGCTCTGTTATTGATACTGTTGTTTAGCTAATTTTTTCGTGACCCTATTAATGACACTGGTACAAAGTTAAAAATCATAATTTTCCGGCCTTCTTTCCATACATAACTCTAGGGTCTATACAGCGCTACTTAACTCTAATGACGCAAGTAACAAACCCTCCAGCCTGTAAATACCATTAACCTATCATCTGGCTACTATGAATTATTCATACATTAAGTGGCTTTGTATACAACAATACATTTCCATAAATCTTTCTTCAAAGACAAAGCAGACAAACATGCGGACAAATGTGTTCCTCAAATCGTGTGATTTTCTCTTCAGGTCGCCACAGCAGTGGACTGAAAGCGTATCAATGCGCGTTTGACGTCTGGGATTATTGCGCGGCAGGAGGTAGGTCACCATAAGGTTTATAACTCGG
The DNA here is from genome assembly GCA_002633005.1 of Phoronis australis. Lineage (NCBI taxonomy): Eukaryota > Metazoa > Phoronida > Phoronidae > Phoronis > Phoronis australis. The sequence goes on along the minus strand of NMRA01000197.1, from coordinate 476,368 downwards.
CCAATTAACCAATTCTTCCCTGGGTTATAGTACTCGATAAAATGATAAATAATGCAATTATAGATTGTAAACAAAAGACTCTCAACTCCAATGTTTTCCTATAGAATTTTCAGAGACGCCACTCTCTTTCGCACATTTCATGCGGCGTCGATGAGACGACGTACTTGCAGGTGTTGGCCAACAGTGAAACTGCAGTATTCACGGTTGGAGTCCACTTTTGCACAAGATTCCAGATCTTGTGCTTTGAAAATACACAGAGTTGGGGGTCCATGTCTACGATGCAATAAGCACCAATTGTCTCGTGCCCGTCGGAAAGCGCGAGCGAATGAAAAAGGAGTGGTGAGAATGGATGACTCTCAACACGTACTGATGAGGCTACTCCAAATATAATACAAGTACATTTAAAAATAAAAAAAAATGCTTTCTTTCGTGAACTACCCTAAAAATTTATATCAAAATTCTATGACGTATGAGATGCAACTGTTCAAATGACCGCTGGTGTTCAGACTTTATAGTACTTTTTCGTTTCAGGAGAACTACTTTTCCTCCTCTGGGGAATCCGGCTTTGTATTGTTGTTCGGAAAGCCCCGTCAGAGTTTAACGAAAGTCGGTTCATTAGCTGGGCCATTTACAACGAAACTCTATTGTCCGTCTTCCTAACTGTCACCATGTAAGTGTCTGCCGTTTAGAAGATAAATGTTGTGTGAACAAAAACACAGTAGGACACATTGCACTGGATGACCTTGGATCTCGTAAGGCCCAACCCCCGGGCCCAACCACAGTTTTCAGGGAAAACGCCCGCGTAGGTGGTAAAATGGGCGAGGTGACAGCATTTTTATCACGTCCTTTGGGGAAATCCGGGGCCCGGCCCTGTTGGCCCCCCTCGTCTATAAATCAAATTGTGCAATGACGTTTTTACGGTTTGCAAGTTGTGGAATATTCTCCATCCAGGCTTGGACTCCATCTATCCACATGTACACGTGTAGATTGTAAAAAGGTCAATGACCCTGTTTTTGTGACACACGTGTAGATTGTAAAAATGTCAATGACCCTGTTTTTGTGACAGTAGCCATGTTGTTAATTGAACTTGTGTATCGACGCAAGACAATATGTAGCTGCTATGAAAATATAAACTAAACCTTTCTTTGATGAAGCCTATTTTAGTGAAAATTTGCTGGCAGAGTGTACAAAGGAGGGGTATTTAAGAATGAAAAAATCGTGTAATATTAAAATATAAAATGTGGATCTGAGATCCAAACAGACACAATTCACTTTTCAAATTATCACGTTGAGCTGTCCCTATTCAATCTCACGTCAATCTGTGGAGACAAATGTTGTCGCAGTGCGTTTATATACATTCATGAATTTCTTATAAATAGTGGTGCGTGCAGGGCATCTATGACTAATAATCTAATTTCTTTTCAGGTTCTTTCTGCAATCACCGGCAAACCCCGACTTGTTGTATATAGTTCTTTTTGTGCATACCCAACTTACCACCACGGTTACTCTAGCGTTTTTATTTGGTAGCAAGGTAAGATTTCGAAGTGTAGGCAGCAATGCAGCATCTTTCGCGTTTTGTTATCCTGCGCCACAATCTACACAGCTGTTCTCACTGTAAAATGCAACGCGTTTTCACAGGACCTGGTGTTTTCTTCACTCACCACCATTTTTACATAACATTTTGTCACGAGGCACGGTTCTTTTCTTAGGAACAGTTTTCGTGTCCACGAACAACTGGCCGTCCATGAGAAAGAACGACTGTTTTTAGGAAAAAATGCGACTCGTGGGAAGTGTGTTCACAACGAAGAATATGTGGTGCATGCGAAGTGAAATATCAATGAGAACAAAATGATGTTCTTGACAAAAAACGTTGTTACTGCCAGGACGCCTTGCGCGATTTGCGAACAAGAACGATGCTGTATATGTTATATATCTATTTGCTTAATAATACAATATTTACAATGAGGGTAGACCCTTCAGATTTTTCAACTTTCCATGGCGGGTGACATTGTCCCATCTATGTGATCAACATCGTTCTCGGTATATGTTTTGAATTCCGACACATGTTGTATGGGCGGCGTAGCACTGAAAANCCCCCCCCCCACCCAACCCTCTATGGTGCGCCGCCCATGTATTATACATCCTAGGGTCGACAATACGTGTGTTGAGTGCGACAATATATCTTGTTACATATTGTCGCTCCCTACTGAGCACTGATTGGCTGTACAGGTCGGCCTTCGTGGTAATTAAGGCGTGTAGTCCTCAGTGAAGGCGTGGGCTAATCCAAATCCGTTGACGAGCCTGAGTGCAGAGGCGGCGAAACTAGTTATTTTACTGGGGTATGCCTGATATAATTTGCCCAGCATTTTGCTGTGTCCAAAACCCCTTTGAAGGCCAATATGAGCGAGTTTGATTTTGAAGACAAACTAACTAGGCCCTACTTTATACCGGTTTTTACAAAGAAAATTGTTTACTCTAGTGTTGCGCATGTAGGCGCCTGAGTCTAAATGCATATAGGCGCCTGAGTCTAAATGCATATAGGCGCAGGTGGATGTTCTCTATACAGAAACATGCCTTGCCGTTCAACTTGCTACAACCCCTAATTTTACCTCTGTTACTTTCTGACCCTGGATACGCCTATGTGTTATAATCCTGGGCAAACTTCCTTTCAACACACCCGAGGGGCAACAAGATGTACAAGTGCATGTGTTAACCGCATAATATTGTCATACCCGACACTTTACCGCCGGGCCGACATTTTGTCTCGGTGTTCACTGCACATATTGTCACAAGAGACGAAACGACAGTCTACAGTAGGCCCACTGTGACTGCTTAACTTGTGGGAAACTCCAACCAATCATAGCTCAATTGATTACTTCACTCCAACCAATCATAGCTCAATTGATTACTTTACTCTCACCGTCGTTTGGTGTCAAATTTAGTCTATCACTTAAAATGTGCATGTTTTGAGACTGCATTTTCAACGCAATTAATCACAGTGCATAAGGAAAATGCCAAATGATTCGAATTGCTAAGAAAACTTGCTGATTATAAAGGCAGAGCTCTCTTCGTTTCCTGGGGTATTTTCCTGTTATTGACCGCGCCGGTAATTAGATAATAAAAAGTCAATCTGAGAGCGTGCAATGTTTCAGTATTTGCTACTAAGTCAAGCCCAACATGTAAATAATTTCGTTAACTATTCACAATAAAGTTCACGACCGCTCAAAAGAAATTATGCAGTCACTAGCGTGCAATGTTTCAGTATTTGCTACTAAGTCAAGCTCAACATGTAAATAATTTCGTTTTAACTATTCACAATAAAGTTCACGACCGCTCAAAAGAAATTATGCAGTCACTAGCGTGCAATGTTTCAGTATTTGCTACTAAGTCAAGCCCAACATGTAAATAATTTCGTTAACTATTCACAATAAAGTTCACGACCGCTCAAAAGAAATTATGCAGTCACTCACTACACACCAATTCGGACACTTCTTCCGATTTTCCACAGCTAACGCCATAGCCATATACAATACAATACATAGTACATTATACAGTGCAATATATTTTTACACATAACTGAAGAACCTTGGATTACATTTGGTATAAAAACCAAGGCAAAAAGTCACAATTTTCTGCCTGGAAATCAAATTATCGCCAGACCGACAAAAAATGTGTCGCCGTGGCCCGCACCTTAATGGTTTTGGTTGTATCCGTAATCATCGGATAGTTTTAGATCAGTATTACATACATGTAGGGGTCGCGGAGAAATAAATGTGTGACCGTCTCTCAAAACGTGATTTTTTCACATCTAATTTAAGCCATTGTTGCGTTTAAAATAGGTATTTTACAGTCCATTTCGTGACATTTTAAAATGATATCAAGTTTGTAACATATTAAGTTATTGTATGGATTTTACGAGTGGAACAAAACAATCAATTCGAATATTTTACTCTACAACGCGTTCATTCATGTCAGTAGAAATAGCGCACAAAACGAATGGATTAGCATATATTATACCATGACTAGAACGCACTCTTCAATACACATACATAAATCGATGGAAACACAGATGTACGTTATCAATTTCGATTTCTCGAACATTTTAAAGCGACTACAAACCCGTTTCTGTCACAAAAATTAACTTAATATTTAGACCCCTACAGTAGTGAAATAGATCTCAATTTGTTCCTTAACCAAATTAGAGGTGATTTTAGGGCTTCCAAAAGTCTTTCGATACGCGAAACGTAGCTCTACAAGTTGCCTTGTCACGGAGTGTCATTTTATTCGCCAGTTTTTAACGGGCCCAGAAATCAATTCTCGCCTGAAAAAGCAAATTGAGGTCAGTTTCACTGACGAATGTGGTCTAAATCAAAAGATAATTTCTAAGATGAAACATGGTTTACAACCGCTTTAAAATTTTCTTCATTTGTCACCACTATGTAGAACACTAAGCATGACATTATTTGTACTGAACAGTGGGCATAACCCAATGCCAAGTGATCATTTATAACTGAGTTTCATTTCTGCTGCATACCTGTCCTTACAATATTGACTTAAAACCTGTCCTTGTCGAACTATTTTTTGAGCACTCACGAAATGTTAGGATATTTAACATGTTGTTTGGAAGTTCTTGGCGAGCCGGTCTCGCCACCTGATGACTGTTGTATATCCTATCTTGTTTTCTTACCGTCAAACGAGATCAAAAGTGATTCTCTCACAGGCACACTCGCGTCGTAATGAAATGCCCTTAAATGCACAGTGCATTGCTCACTCATATCCCGTTCACTGTGGAATATTTAGAATGCGGTGAGGCAGATCGACTGCTTTTAAGCGTTCAGNCCCCCCCCCCCCCCCCCCCCTTCTTACGAGTAGACTGAGATTCTGACCCAACACGTGCATGTCCTACTGGAGCATACTGAGAGTCCATCACGTTATTAGTATGAGAGGTTCCTCGCGGTAAGAAGGCACATTTGTCGTCTGAGTTGAGGGCGAACGAAAGAAAGCAGATCACATACGGCGTCTGGCGAGTGTTCTAATGCGATTTTTTTCGGATAGCGAATCAGACCTCCGATTTGCTTTCTGATCAGAGGGCATGTCAAAGCTAGATGTTTCAGTCTCCCAGGTATTTGCGGCCCGGTCTGGCTGACACCTGTCGGGAAACTCATCCGGAAATGAATCTTTCGCATCTCAAAGAACTAGTTTGCATTCATTCTCGTGTCTCGTCCAAACCTACTGAAAGTGACATTAAACCCTTGCTTTCTCTTAGTACAACAAGTTTTGGTTTAGCCGGACCAACCGCTATAAAGTTGGTCTTGTCTTGTTCCTTACGCAGTTTGCAAGTGATCTCTGCGTTCGGGAAGAACTGAATGACCATTATTTCTTGAATGAATTCTTATACAATTTCAGGTCGCGGCGTGACAGTTCGTTATTCCTCGAGATCATCGTTAGGTGACACGGCCATGAAAGGCCTGCAGGCCTCTAGCACTGACGATCTGCCAGTTCTGTCGAGACCCGATAATCTCCTAATTTGACCGAGGAATAGCTTGATGTCAATTTCATTACGGCTAGTCGTCTAAAAATTGGCTAACTTGTGATGGAATACGAGTTTATAACCACTTTTAAGTACAACTGAAATGAAAAGTGCTTCCTCCTCTCGTTTCAGGCGTATCTAGTATATAAGTATAAAGACAAAGATGGCAATACGACACTCAATAATAAGGGGTCTACCAAGTTCATCTCGCGTAACACCGCAAACACAAACATGTCGTCCAATAGCAACGTGGAATCAGAAAAGTTTCTAAATAACTTCGACACCGGAGGTAGCACAATGGAGAAAGATATTCAGGTACCCCTTCGACGCTTCCATATGAATTCATAGACATGGTTGATGTGAAATTAATATCATAGACATGGTTGATGTGAAATTAATAGACATAATTTTTGATAACGTACAATCAAACATTACGCGTGAGCATTGTGTTGACGCACTTTGGCCGATTGCGATTGATCTTGGTTTATTGATTATTTATGTCATCTGTAGGATATGGGGATACAAATGGTTGAAAAGGCCTTAGGAGACCCGAGAGTAATTCTCAAAAATATCCACACTACTACACTTAGTGTAAATAATGAACGCAACAACGAAAGATGTCGTTGCCCACTGCAAAACTTTAGTATAATTTACTGGGCAAGATTGCATGGTTATCGCAAATCGTGATATTCATATGATTTCTTCTCACGATCCAACTGATATCTGACTGATGACCATTTATCATCAGCAAAAATGAGGGTGCCATTGCAAGTAATTTAGCTGCATAAATCAGCTTTAAATTGATTTCTCATATTTTTCAGTTTTTTTTCCTCGTGCGAATTTTTCACTGTAGACGCTATAGTTCAAGTTCCAAAGAGCGTTATACAATTACGTCAATACAACAAGTTCGATCATTTTTTTAACAACAAATTGGAACATCAATTGAAACCAATTGTCATGCGATTTCAGGAGGAGTTCAAAAGGCTTTATATGCAACTAGAACTGTTAAAACAGAGAAACATGAAGATCGGTAATCGACACTTGTCCGAAAAATTGACTGCAATGACGGAAGTAATGCACGACGAAACGAGTTCCTTGCCGTCCAGCAATAACACTTCGCCACCAATGAATGGTAGAAGAGTTGTGATCTCCTTCGGAAGTCAAGATCAAGCGACTAATTTATAGCATGGGTGTTGACCACGCTGTACAGTGGATCAGAAGTATGCAAACGAGTTACGTGACTAATCATTATCTCGCATGTAATGCGAGTCAGCGTGACGCTTTACTTATGGGTTTTCATTTAATGTAAATAAAATGTGATTGTTTGTTGTTACTCAGTGACTTCTTGCACATTTTGCCTGGAACGCTGTCAATGCAATATGAACAAAAAGCTCTCGTGTGACGCGGGGTTGATAACAAAATATTTGTAAACTTATTTTCAATCGCTTCACAACTGACCATTTTCTAATTTCATTCATTCATTAGAGTAGTCTGAACACTCAATATAGGGCTCGAGAATTCTTGCTCACTAGCTTTGAAACTGCATTTCCTCACCATAAGCTGGCAAAAACGAAAAACAAAAGAGGTTCACAAAATCAGTCTAGTGTTATTCCTACCAACTTTATCTCCGTTACCAACAAGAACATCGAAACCATCAGCGACACTAAAAACGATTCAAAATTTTAAAAATTGCAAATTCCGACTGGGTGGCACATGTTCACATTGACTGTGACTGGAGTCTTCAACCGCTACGACTTTTTCACAGTGCTGCGAGAGAACTGATAGTTTCGATGTTCTTGTTGGTAACAGAAATCAAGTTTTTATCACGGTAAGGAGACACTAGATTTTAAAAGCGCTGGCGCTTACATCATTTTTCTTTTGGCAACCAGATGGCGCTTACATCATTTTTCTTTTGGCAACCAACTGAGGAAATGTAGCTTTAAATTTTCGTCAAGAGCCAGCAATGAACAGCCCACATATAAACCGCATCAGTTCACAGCCCACACATAAACCGTGTCAGTTCACAGCCCACAATTAAACCGCATCAGTTCACAGCCCACACATAANTAAACCGCATCAGTTCACAGTCCACATATGAACCGCATCAGTTCACAGCCCACATATGAACCGCATCAGTTCACACCCCAAATATGAACCGCATCAGTTCACAGCCCACATATAAACTACATCAGTTCACAGCCCATGAAAAGTTCCACTTGAATCGGGCCTTTTGTGCAATAACATCTACAGCATCATTTTCACAATCGTGATTTATACACTAGGTGTCGTTGGCATAGAGCAGTTTTATGATTTTTTACTCCATTCTGAACAGGCAAATTTTGATGTTATCTTTCCGACGGCTTCGTTACAGATCGCAAGCGAGTGTCAATAGATATACTAACATGTTACAAGCTTTCCCAGATTGACCAATCCCAGGAGAGCTGCATCTCGCAAAAGATGGACACTTGTGCAATTCAAAAGATTTAACTTGTCAATATTGTGCATTACACACCATACATTTCAGTAAATCTGCGGAATACCTGTTGCTTTGTGTGCAGGAATGGCACTTCACAAAATTGTAGAAAAAGGCATAAAAAATAGCAGTTAGAGCGATCGTTGAAGGTTTACAAGTTCAATTTGTGAAAATGTAATGCCCACAAATTTCTGTTCTATACCCCAACATTAGAATCTGGAAAAAAATCTCATGATTACTTATAGGACCGCACCCCGCGTCATTGACGCAAAAATGTCATTAAAGCGCTGTTTGCTCAGCTCAGGTCAACTGGCGCATTAAAATTGTGTCAACAATCATGTCCTGTATTGTCTTACCGCGGAATAATTAGTGTCCAATTGAAAAACTTCTGATGAAAACAATAAATTCAATGTAAGCGATGGCGCCGGAGTCTAAAATATTGTGAAAATAAACATTGAAACTGTGATTGCAGTTTGCATCTAGGTCAATCACTAGCCCCAAACAGAAATAGCAGACGAAATTACGCACATGACATATGCCGCCGAAGAAAACGAGTGCAACGCAGAGCGTTTTAATGCGCCAACGAACGCACTGCAAAGGGTGTGCTTCTATTGGCGTTTATTTGCATCATAAAAATGGCCACCAGATGGCGCAAAATACGTCGGATCCATTCGAAAACGGGAACATGCCATAGTTTTTTAATAGAAAGCTATATTTCATAAAAATCCGGAACTTCAGAGAAACAAGAGGAAAACCGAAAAAATGATCTACCCCTTGGAACAATGTTTTAGGTAACCCATATGAACGAACCCAATCAAACTTGGCGTCGTACACGCGAATTTACTCCAAATACATAGGGATAAGCTGACATGTTATTGCACGAGAGTTGCCAAATAAATGTGTATTATTTCTTAAATATGTGGAATAAATACGTTAAACCACATCTGTTTATATAGGTGAATGTTATTAGTCTGGGTTGCTGTGAGGAGGAAGTAAATATTTACAGTAACCTCGACTAATAACATCTACCCATCCAAAAACACATGTACTGCTCACTATGCAAGGCAAAACACTCCAGACAGCAGACAGCTCACAGAAAACAAATATTACACAATATAAAATTTATTTTTACTTCTTAGGTGAAAATACAACTGAAAGAAGTGGTACAATAGTGTGAGGGCATAGGTCAAGATGCAACTGGTATTGATGAAAATTAGACCTCACTCAGCCATCCAGTCACAATGACTTATTGTCACTGTAATCTCACAGCTGCCACTGAAAACTATTTTGGCCAGCAAAAAGAACTGAATTTATTCATAGCAGTCCTTAACATTTCCACACCTAACATGGTTTCTTGGAGGAACATTTGATTTTTAACACAGAATCACTTTCTTAACGCACAATTGTGAAGGAGAAACATTTCAATATCCAGTGTGGTCATGCAATAACACAATGAACATATTATTTACAAGACGATTTCACGACTCCATATTTTCATAGACAACGTGAGACCTCAAATACAAAAAGGGTAAATCATTGTGGGCATAGTTGATGCAAAGAAGCACCTTCACTGCAGACATAGGACTCCCAGAAATCACTTCATTTTAGCATCATTTCAGCCCAAAGATGAGTTTATCATAGATACTAGCGAACAGGTAGCAGCCATTCATAACCAATTACCAGCATAATGAGCAGACGACAGCCTGCGTCACACACTACCTTGATTGGGTGGCTTAGAATTCACAAATCTGTGGTCCATGGCATAACGCAATATTTAGATCTTATGCAACACCTTAATGTTTTCTTGACTTTTTGTGCTTGCTTCCACTAGAATGACTTTCGTGACGACGTTTTTTCCCAGAATGCCGGCTATCCACATCTTCAAAGTTGGCCTCTGCATCGGCTACAAAAAACACAATGGTTGACATCATATTTCTGTTAAAACACAATAGACTCACTACCAAGGACCCAAAAGTATTACATTTTTTGGACACACCACTCGAGACACAAAGGTTTATTTTTAAATCACATATGACAGCTGAATTGCATGACTGGGTGGTCAACAAAGGCACAGAAAAGCTGACCATGGGTCGTCAACAAAGGCACAGGGCACCAACAACTGACCATGGATGGTCAACAAAGGCACAGGGCACCAACAGCGCTGACCATGGGTGATCAACAAAGGCACAGGGCACCCACAGTGCTGACCACAGGTGGTCAACAAAGGCACAGGCCACCAACAGGTGACCATGGGGAAAAGTGCCCTCCACACTACCAGTTGCCTTAGAACAAGTTACTCCTGGAACGAGTTGTCACTGGGTTTAGGGACAGTTAAATACTATGACACTACTGTTCCATTAGACTTTTTAGAACCACAACCAACTATGCTCAAATGTTCATGTGCTTTAATGATGTCAATTCATCACATCTCATTTAGTCAATTCATCACATCTCATTTTGGTATAAGAGATTCCAGTGGCAGATTTAGAGGGGGCCAAGTGAGCCATGCCCCCCCCCCCTAAAATTCCCCCAGATTCCATTTGGCAGTTCGGGGGTGCGAATGTCTGATGGGCAAAATCCTGGCTAATACTCTGCCCTGGCTCCCCCTAACTCAAAATCCTGGATCCGCCCCTGGATTCTACATAATTTATTAAGATGGCAGCATAACTAAACCATCCATTTTATAACTTCCAAGTCTAGCACAAATCCATTATCAACAACAAATACAAATTCATGCACACACACACACAACACGAACCTAATCGGAATGAGTCCTCCCTAGAACTCACAACCATAATTTGCTTCGCTGAGAGTACAAAACAACCATTGACATTTCACAATACTTGCCTTTCTTTGCTTCCTCTTCAAGTTCATCCCAGTCTTTACCACTCTCTTCACTTGATCCAAGGTCTTCTTCACTCGCTGAAAATTTCCAAAATAAATAATGAAACGGCATAATTATCCCCCTTCTTTACCCTCCCATGTAAAAACTCCACACAACAACCCCCATCTTACGAACTTGCAGTTTCCTTCCTATGGGGATTGAAATGGAGCTGTGCCCATACAAGAAATATAATAGAAGGGTTTTATGCTTGACAGTGACATATTAAAATTTAGCAAATATTTTTTGTGGCCAAAACAACATGATCTACCGTATTCGCCGTAATAACCGCCCAGGGTGATTAGAAAAGTTCGTTTCAGGGGGGCACTTATTATAACCCAAGGCCGTTGAAACCCGGTCTCCGAAACGGGTGAAATCGGAAGCTAAGATTCATCATATTTATGCTTCATGAGGTATCTGTAACCTATGAAAAGACTTTCTACAAAACCGTGGTGCATTGCTATCAAACTTTGCTGCTAAATTACGATCATTTTACAGAAAATTGTGCTGAAATCCCAGGGCAAAAACTCGCCGACCTGCCTCGCAATCGTCGATATGGCGACTTGAATGCGTGAATAAAAATACAGTTTCGACTCAAGCAAATTACCTGAAATCCTTCTTAAGTTTTCCAAGTAGCGTCCCTAATATTTTTAAGTTCCCGTGGAGTCGGGATCACGGCAGGTTTAAGTACAAATCTATGCTATTACATCGTGCCATCTACATGTATGATCGGCAACATGAGAAAAATGTCTGGACGAACACACGTGTTGTTGTCACGTGACGTTTGTTTTGAAGTTATCTGCATTTGTGAGTAAGCGAGCATGTGCGTGTCACCAGAGTCACTAGAGCAGATACCGTCTTTTGGCCAGAGCCACGCAATTTAACGAGCTAGATGTGCATTGTTTCTAAAGAAATTTGCACAAGCAATGGGCCTAAACCAGAGCATGTTTCATTCAGCACTTGCCGGTCTCATGTTGCTAAAAACGTTCGACATTTGTCTCGGTAAGGCCATATTAGTCGCCGTGTGGCTGGATGCGGCGTACGTTGTTTTTCGGTGTAAGGGTGTGTAAGCATTCACTGTCAGTGGTAATTTTATCGGATATTTGGGTTAAAAACACCAATTATGGTTAATCAAACAATTCATCTAAAAATAATGCAAACATTTTTTATAGAATTAGAAACTGTCTTAAATTAGTGCCAATATTCCTTTCTTGCCGATGCTATGCTACCCATTTCATGAATGGATAGTTCCCGACTAATGTCTTTGATGACAGGTTCATGTAAGTAGCGTGCGCTTCCTGGCCACGTGCTGTTAACACTGGCCAAGCTTTTTATTAGTCTTCGATTCGCGGTTTCACGTGTAGGCCTACAAAGAAATTTGGATTCCTGTTGAAAGCGGGAAATATCTACAAAGCAATCCCATAGACAAGTACACTACTTCGGTCCTCGCAATATCAGCAGAACTTTTGTGTTTGTTTTGAGGCATGGCAGAAGTTTGAAGTCACGGCTAAATACCGACATAGCGGCGAGGCTCGTGGTCTACAAATTCTGCACACAGGACTGTCGGATATTACTGATAAATTGAAGATGTTACTGTAAAATTTTAGGACTGTAGGTAAGGCATTTTTCGCACGCACACGTTCATGGACTGGGCACTTATTTTAGCAAAGTCTGAAAACGCGTGGGGGGCGCTCATAGGGGCATGGGCGGTTAATACGGCGAATACCGTAATTGCATTTGTGTTTGGAAATTTTAACTATACCATGAGCACTAATTGGCAAACAATAAAATAATATCTACGCATAGGGTTATTTGTCCAAACATGGAATCTAACAAATTTCTTTAGATCAACAAGACTCAACTCGTTGGTCACTACAATGCCCCCTGCGGTCTCTCCTCACTCCCTTCACTACTTACACCCCTCACTCAATCCCTGAACACTACATTCCCCCCACACTTACCTTCAGACTCTTCCTCCTCACAGTCACCTCAATCTCTGACCACTACACTCCCCCCCCACACTCACCTTCACACTCTTCCTTCTCACAGTCACCTCAATCTCNCCCACACTCACCTTCAGACTCTTCCTCCTCCTCTGCCCAATCACTGACCACTACACTCCCCCCCCCCACACACTCACCTTCAGACTCCTCTTCCTCCTCTGCCCAATCACTCTCCTCTTCACTTCCTTCACTGCTCTCCTCCTCCTCCTCAAGGTCACTAGGGTTGTACTCGTCCTCTTCTTCACTTTCTTCTTCTTCACCCTCACTCTGTTAAATAAACCAAAGTGAAGGTAGTATACCACCTCATCAGTAACACAGTGTATTTAGCCAAATATCCATTAATATAGCACGGCATAGACCTATACACAAAACATCACCCATTAATGTAGTACGGCATATACCTATACACAAAACATCACCCATTTATGTAGTACGGCATAGACCTATACACAAAACATCACCCATTAATGTAGTACGGCATATACCTATACACAAAACATCACCCATTTATGTAGTACGGCATATACCTATACACAAAACATCACCCATTTATGTAGTACGGCATAGACCTATACACAAAACATCACCCATTAATGTAGTACGGCATAGACCTATACACAAAACATCACCCTTTTCATTTCTAAGGTAGCATACATGTTATTGTCTACTTCATAAGCGAACAGCAGGAATTATCTTTCTAAGACCCGGTCAAATTATCTGCTCAAGTAATCATGTGCAATATTTTCAGACGAAAAATGTATGATGTCACATAATATCAGGTATCAAAACCCAAGGTCTTTGATAGCTGGGCTTCATTTCTTCGGCTTGCCTTTCAGACTATTTTAGAGAAAACCAACAACACATTTTTCAAAATGAGCATCTCAGGTTGTGTCCACTCAAAGGCACTTCAACATACAATGGCTGAACCTGGTGAGGAAACTTGGCACTAAATATAACATAGCTGCATAGATATACAATGTTATACAATGTTATACAATGTTATACAATGTTATACAATGTTATACAATGTTACAGAACTTAACTATGTAAAACTAGTACTACAGTCTTAGCAGGTTTGTAGAATTTGATTTTTGACTCTTTCCAAATCTGACATCAATTAGTCTAAGGTCATGTGACCATGTCTTTTGAGAAAAATTAAGCAAAAGGGAATGGCACATTGAGAGCAAAACAACGGTATTCTGAACACGGCAAATTTTACTTGGTATAAACTTTCAGGCCGAAATCTTAATTACCAATACTGTTGTTTAACAGCTATGAGCCTACTTTCTTTTTTGTTAAAATTACCAACAAGAGAAACACGGAGCGTTGAAATGCGCCCACAAATGCATTGCAAATGGTGTGCTTTTGGGGTTGTTTATTTGCATCATAAAAATGGAAACTAGATGGCGCAAAAACATACAATCCATCCAAAAACAGGAACATGCCATATTTCATAAAGGAACTTCAGAGAAACAAAGGAAAACAGAATAAAATGAAATTGCCACTAGTGGGCACAGTGTCCGTTGGATCTGCCTGAAAGTGGTCATCGTCTGTTGTTATCTTCAAATAAATACACTTACTAAATTTAGAAAAGATCCTGCAGTGGGTTTAAGAGATACAACTATGGGCGCAAAACAAAACTACCACTAGGAGGCGCCACAGTAATCAGTCACCATCATCAAAGGTCGTCTTCACACTGAGAACATAATATGCCAATTTTCAAATGATTTGGTTGATACAGGGATGGACACCAAAAATAAGATTTGAAAACAGCAAAAGTGGCCACTAGGTGGTGCAAGGACCTCGATTCCAACCAAAAACAGGCAGATAGCATCATCACACCAATAGATGCCTATATTTAAAATTTTATGAAAATCTGTTGAGGACCTTTGAAGATACTGAGTTAAACGTAAAAATCTAAAATTGACACTAGGGGGCACAGCAGTGGTCAGATCTGTCTGAAAGTCGTCGTCATCCGTAGTCAACATCACATAAATACACTTGCTAAATTAAGTAAAGATCCTGCCAACGGTTTAGGAGATACAGCCATAGGCACAACAAAAACAAAACTGCCAATAGGAGGCGCCACAGTACTCAAAACCATCGGAAAATCATCGTCAACCGTCCTCTTTATAGTAAGCACATACATGCCAATTTTCACAATCACCCTTTGAGCGGTTTGGTTAATAGAGGGGTGGACGCAAAAAACAGACTCGAAAACAGTAAAAATGGCCAGTAGGTGGCGCAAACTACGTGGAACCCATCCAAAAACTGGAGGATAGCGTTATCTCACTAATAGGTGCCTATATACCAAATTTCATGAAAATCCGTAAAGGACTTTTAAAGATACAAAGGCAAACGTAAAAAATAAAATTGCCAGTAGAGGGCACAACGATAGTCAGATCTGTCCAAAAGTCGTCATCGTCTGTTGTTAACATCATATAAATATACTTACTAAATTTTGTAAAGATCCTGCTAACAGTTTAGGAGATACAGCCATAGGCGCAAAAAAAAAAAAAACTGCCACTAGGAGGCGCCACAGTAGTTGAAAATGTCGGAAAATCATCGCTAACCGTCCTTTTCATAGTAAGCACATACATGCCAATTTTCACTATCATCCTTTGCGCAGTTTGGTTGATAGAGGGGTGGACGCAAAAAACCGACTCGAAAACAGTAAAAATGGCCACTAGGTGGCGCAAACTACATCGAATCCATCCAAAAAACGGGAGGATAGCGTTATCTCACTAATAGGTGCCTACATACCAAATTTCATAAAAATCCGTTCAGGACTTTTGAAGACACAAAGGTAAGCGAAAAAAACTAAAACTGCCACTAGGGGCACACCGGTACTCGGACGCCGCCCGGACGGACGGAGATGACGGCATAATGCATCCACATATAAATATGTGGGTGCATAAAAAGGCAGACATATGGCCTAATTAATGAAAGACTGGAAAAAAGTCCATCTTTCTACTTTCAGAAAATATGCACTTTCACAGAGCTAATTTCTATAGTTTTCTAAATATTTGGCTAAGTGTACAGATTATAAGGGATTGTAAACTCAAGTTGCTATCAATCTGATTATCCTGGAGAGATAATATTCAGTCTTAAAGTGCTTAAAACCACTAATTCCATAACAAAAACACCAACAATAACCCCACCAGTTGAGTAGCTGTCAAATTAGAAAACCACAAACACAATCTGGTGATATGCTAATTAATTAGCTGATCTCCATTTACGACCACTTATTGGTCAATTCATACTACACATAGAATGGCAACAACCAATCACAACATAAGTCATCCTCAATTGTGTTTCGGATGAAAAGTGGTTAAATAATGTAGCTCGTTTTCGTGTGGTTAATGGTAAAATAAAGAATGAAGTTGTGTCTGTGATAGTGACAACTCAGTATTTGAGCACATTTTGGCTTTTTCCACTTCTTCCTGCGGGACATCAGAGAAGCGCGAATATGGCAGAAATCTGTACAAGAAACTTGCATGTTGGTGGACTTAATACACTGACGCTGGGTATGTTCATATGTCACAGTCATGTCTGCCGGACCAAGAAAATTGCAATTAAAGTCAACTTTCTTCTATTGCTGAAATTATTTCCAAAACAAGCAGAACATTTCCATCTTAAAAAGTAACACCAAAAACGCAAGCGTTCCTCTTTAAGTATTAAGGGGTCCTAAAGTGAAGAGGTTTTGACATACAATAGAAGTGTAGAGATGCCTCATAAACTGAATGTTAAATGTCATACTGCGCTATCAGGTTCCAAGAATTTCCAGCCACCAGTGTCAAAGAATCCCTCTGGGTCATCCACAATTGTCTTCATGATCTTCGTCCAATTCAAGCTCTGAATTCCTTCTGAGTAATGGATATCACAAGAGCTAAAATAATGGAAAAGTGATAATGGTGAACATTACAAGTACTGGAACAATGGAAAAACAGCGACGTTGGATATTACACAAATTAAAGCAATGGCAAAACAATACCAAAGCACAAAGCAACCAAACACTACAGGACATGCTAATTCAATACGAAGTTGGTCCGTGTGATGTTATTATGTGCATCTACTACATATAGTAATACTAACTTTTGCAATGTATTTGGTGGATTAACCATATTTTGGAAAAAATTGAAATACTTGCGCTATCTCGTCAAACTCCAAGGCTATGTGGATAAGTACTGATTCCTTAACAATTGTCTCCAATGTATTCACAATACATCATACATCGTCGATTTTGCACACTTCGAACTAAGAACTACTTTTCTACGCCACTCAATGATTGGCTGAATTTCTCAGTTCAACAATAACTGAAATTGCGCGACTCAATATTAGGTATGTGTTAACTCAGCCCTTTAGGGTAACTCAATCCATACAGCTCTCCAAATACCATCCAAGTTGTGTTTATCAATGAGACACTTTAAAAAAACAATGGAGATAGATCACGTGAAACCCGTAAATCTTATCGCCACCTGGTTGTACCAGGAGGTATTCTTTCCTCGCAACAGTTGGCATAGAGAAACATTCTGCATTCATGACAAGACTCTTTTGAAGTACATGCAATTAGAGGCAAGTTTTCAACAAAAGTTCAGTTGACTTCTCGTCTTCTAGAAGCCACTGGTAACTGGTGCCACATGGATACATGAAAGTCTCTCATTCCTTCATTGTACATAAGCTGCAAAAATAATATATCACCCATAACTAACAAAACACCAGTATTAAAATCTCCGATCCTTTAACGTTTTTATAAGATAATAATCAAGTGAACTAACTTGAGCCATTCCTTGACATGATCGAGCATATTCATGGGTACAGCGTTGACCATGGATGGTTTGCGACCATAGTCCTTGAAGATGAACACCATGTCGAAGTTCTTAAGGTGAAAAGCAACGCGCTCAAAGTGGACCAACTCTACTTCATCCAAGGTGACTACGAACGGGGGCTGTAAAATTGTAAGCATAGAAAGCCAAATCTTATGGAGACTGGAAAATTTTAAGCAACACAAGACAAATAGTATGCAACTTTTCCTTCTATCCATATGCCACATGAAATGAATAGGTTTGTACTTTCTGGAAAGTAAAACAACACCGAGTTGACCTATTTTCTATGCCACAAAGAGACCTTTTCATCATACTTACATTGTATTCAATTTGTAGAACAACACACTTGACATTATAACAGGTAGTGCAAGATCAACCACATTCAGCCACTAAAGATCAAACATATTCAACAACTATTTTAACATTATGCAACCCAAGCAAGACTGACAATGTGATTTCCAGTTTCTTACTAGTAAATACACTGAATTCGATAAATAACACTAGGTTCAAGCTGTGTTGAACATCATTAGCCATTATTGGCTAATTGACTAACAATTACTATGTAACCCATTACCCTGCATTCCCTCCACTTACCCATTTCCCAGCATTCCCTCCACTTACCCATTCCGTCAAGTTCACAATGCATCCGCTCGTTGGCTGCAGTAACACGGTACTACGTGACGGCACACCATGGAACGCTAAGTCACGGAACGGCACATCAAACTCAACCTTGGCCTTGGTGATTGACTCGACCTTGTCACAGAACGACTTGAATGCCTGCTTCAATTTCTGCCGCAGCTCTCGCTCAGCCTGCTCTGCGTGTAAGTCATCTCGGTCGTGCATGTGTTGATGCTTGCCAAGATCAGTCGTGATCTCACCGACCTCCGTGTAGAACTGGACATCGTTGTGCTTTTTCTTGCCAAACATAATGGCGTGCTAGGTACGGCAAATGGACACGATAGTTAGCTAAATACGACAAATGGAGACCATCGTGAGCTACAGCACATGCCAAAAGTAAATAAGATAAAAATACCATTTAGACATCATGACAGGTCATTATAGATACTCCCGTGGTGAATTACCCTAACACTCGGCAGTTATGACGGGGAATTCCACCTGCCCTCAAGTCATTTTTTCTGCTGATTATTTCTGATGTATACTGAAGATATGACAAAATGGAGACAGACCTCTGACAGAACTAAATTCTATTAGTAAAACAGTTGTTTCTGTGACGATGCGATCCAATTCTCAGGCAACAAAAACAAATGTGTGCTGGGAAATGATGATTATAGTTTGTTTTCTATCAATAACACCAGATTTTGAATACATTTCATATCCCCCTCATCTTACCTTCACACAACTGAAATGAGTAATGAGACAAGTTAGATGAAATAGGTTTTTCATTATTCAATGCCAGGCACATTCATTGGTTAAACTTCATTCTCAGATCCCAAATATTTTTTAGACTCTAATATTTGGTAGGTTCAGCGAATAGGCGGTGGGCCAAAGCTGATAGCATTCATTGTTGTGAGTACTTTGGTGGGGATATGTGACTAGCTAAGGTTTATCAAACAGCACTAGTGATAACTAGAACCTGAAGAAGCTTACAGAGAAGCATGCTGACAAAAGCTGATGGACTGTGCAAGATGATGGACTGTGCAAGATGATGGACTGTGCATCTCTGTAGATCAGTAAAGATGGAAAAGAAGAGGAGGTGTCAAAAATGTTTGTGCAGGAAAACAGCTGCTTTGCCCAACTGGCTTATAACATGCCCAATCACACTTCTATAGAAGACTAAGCCTCAGAATAAAAATTGAAAAGGCATAGAAACGCGCAGCAACGTTTCAAGACACCAGCAGTAGTACCAAAGGTAAAGGTGCTGAATGTGTCACAGATATTACCCAAAATTTCCCAAGAAAATCAATTAGTCTAAGACTTCCAAATTCTGAAACACCCAATTAACCTGACGTTCATACATTACAAAGCTCAGCCCATCGCCAAGATGGAAAACAAGCTTTATAATCACTTAGAACTGATGTAACCTGTAATTCCACTAGCTAACATTGTCTGCCTTACCTTTAAATGAAAATGTAACAGGATAATCATTTCTCCATCACAAGGTTGGTAGAAGGCATTCTTTATGTTATTGTATAAGATGTCTACCTTGTCACCACGCACCGACGTGAAACGAAAGCCTGTTGAGACAGAGAACCAGCGTGAACACAGCTTGTACCATTTACTTCATAGGCCAACACAAGTACGAGATACCATGCAAACATCCAGTCGGGTTATTTACACATGCAGTATTTTCAGAAAAAAAGACAAATTACCTTGTAATGTCAGGCATTAAAAAGTAATGCCAGGTGACCATTTATGCTTTTGATAACTGGACTTCATTCCTATCTACTTCTATTTCTCACAAATTGTATCTTTGCTGAACTATTTTTGAGAGGACTCGCAAAACACTGCTCAACAGAATTGTTAAAAAGTGAAGATGGGTACTTACCATTGGTGTGAGCCTCGAGATTTCCAGATATCCTTTTAGAGACGATGTTTGGCCGAATGTAAAGGTCTTTCAGTTTTGGGTTACCTCTATTGTTGTTAACAATAAGCGTGTCTTGCTTGACAATACCCTGCAAATATGAAATGTAATATCATTGAAAAGGTGAATTGCCAAGTTGAACAACAATTACCGATGGATGCAACATTGTCAGACTGTTTATTGGATTTCATGAAGTTAAGCAGGCACTACATGTGGAGTGATTCATGGCAATAAAACTTACATGTGATAACTTTTGTTTGGTAAAGCTTTAATTGAAGTGCTTTAAAAAGCTTTTTTGAAAAATAACAAAAAGGCATAACATAACACCAAAACAGGACCTGAACCCCGAAGTATGATTGTGAAATAACTTTGCATAAGAACTCAATATATTTCGAAAACCACATATTTCTAACAACCCCAGTAAATCTTTGCATCCCACCTAACCTCATTCTAAAGACTGGCTAACATGTAGTTCTAAGGCCAATAACAGGCTGTGTCCTTCTTTTAGGTCAGTGATTGGATGCCACCTAGTTTTAAGGCCAGTGATTAGCTGCGACCTAGCTTTAAGGCCAGTGATTGACCACATCAGATCACACCTTACCTCCAACTCTCTCTCCTCAGCTTCCCTGGTCTTGAACTTCTTCTGTACCTCCTTGATGATGCGAAAAGCTGTGTTGAGATTAGATGACGGTGAGCTGATTTCACCTGGCTCTTTTGTGTTGGAACTCCTGAACGTTCTACGAGATAAAACAGGAGAGTAAAATACCACGTAGGAACCAGACATCTTAAAATGATTCACCTCAACAAATGAAACAGAAGTTTACATTTCAGATTTCCAAGAAATTAATACTTTTGATTGTTGTTATATCTTATCTACAGAAATGTGTGTCACGACAACGTTAGTTTAGGACTAAAAATGATTCAGTAGCCTATTCTGGAATATCCAAACTACAAACAAAAGTATCAAAATCATAAGCTGTCTATTCAGAAACTTATATGCAACTTGGCTTTAGACCGACGACAAAACAATTTCAAATGATTCTGTCTTTCAAAACAATTGGTTCATACCATTCTCGCAGCTATGCACAGCTTTCAAACAGCTTGACAGTCATAAAATGTTTATTTCTTAATGAGGACCTTCTTGGAAAGCAGTGTTTTAACTGAAGAGGTCGCACTCATTTTTTATCTTACAAAATGAAATACAACAAATATGCTCAATACGAATAACTACTTACAATTCCTTCACAAATGTAGCATCGGGGTTGGGGAAGATATTACCAGCCTCCCGGCCTAATGAGGCACCGGGGTGGAAGAAGTTGATTCTGAGATAGGTGTAATCCCCCTCCACTGACTGGCTTATATTCTGGAACAAGAGAAGCGAAATGTTAGGCAAAAGGAAATGTCGTCACTTCTTCCATAGCTCAAAATTATTTGGTGCTGAAATCATTCATTGTTATGCTTTACAGCAATGTTCAATATTTTGTTTTTAATGGAGACTCAAGACTGAATGTGTGTTGTAAGGAACATCATTCAATGGTCTAGCAACAGCACAGAACTGCAGAAACAATAAACACATGGAACTGGGTGACCTCCAATCAGGGCTGTTCCAGTAAAATCTGTATGGGAGGGGGGAAGGCACCTTTTTTTCGCACCCACCACCCATATTTTTCATTTATTTCTTCAGCCTACCACCCGTAACTTTTTATAAGTTTGAAATGCAACCACTGGTAATTTTTTTTTGTTCTTGTGGTTGACTGCACAGGCGCTTGAGTTTATCTGTTCCTTCATCACCACAAACGTCATTCATTACTAAGAAAACATATGCTTCTTATATATGGTTATTAGCCATCGAGAAATTCAAGCACCTGTGGTTAAATGGTGTTATGGGCATGCCGATGAGGAGATCGGAGGGAGTGAAAAAGTCGGAGCTCTCTGCAAGTTGCATTTTTGTTTCAGTTTTTGATTCTGTTCAGATTGTTTATAAAATTTACTAAAATTACCCACCATCAAACATTTATGGCCCAATGAAACAACAACGACCTGTAAATTTTAATTTTTTTGAAGTACGACCACCAGCCATTTTGAATTTAAGACAAATGCAACCACCCATAAATTTTTATTTCAGTTGCCTTACCCCCCTCCCACACAGATTTTGCTGGAACAGCCCTCAGACGTAACAAATCCTGGCTCCGACTCACTTTCCCTAAGGTTTTACAGACTACAGGTTAGCACTCCAAAAATATCTCGATTCAAAAGTACGGTGGCTGATATCCAGGATCCTACTATCAAACCTTTCAGTTACGTCAAATCCTCAACATTCAAGGGAACTTGGACAACTCAAACCAGACTAGGCAGTTCTAGAATGTCTCAAGAGATATGCCCACCTTGACTGTGGAGATGTGGTAAGGGACAGGAACACCGAACACAGGCAAGATGACAGTCTCGTATTTTCTATCTGAAAACACAGCCATAAGTCTAGTCAATCACAAGCATTCGGTACAAGAGGAACACCCAGCCAGGGGTGTAGTTGACACATGGGGGATGCTGTGCCTTACAAAAGGAATGCCCAGCCAGGCTTGTAGTTGACACGTAGCGGATGTTTTGTCTTCTTTTCAGATAGGGGGCGCATCTCAACGTTATTGTCAATTATGTTTCGCCAAAAAATAAATACATTACACAGTGTTTCACTTCCACAAATATAAATGAGCATCTTGCTACAGTACAATGCACGAGTACCAACATTGGGGCTCATCTTATGTCCAGCCATCTTCAATTGTTTTTCCAGGACTGCAGCCCAATGCCAAACTAAGACATTAACTAATGAATCATGCATAGCTAATGGTAACTGACTAGTAAACTCACACAACACAACAATGTATATTCACTTACCAACATATATCTTTAAATCCGCTAACTCGGACTCCTTTGGCATCTTAGAAATATCCTTGTAGGAAACGTTGGATTTTCGGACTCTACAACACAGAAGGTAAATAGCAAAATTTGTTTGCAACTTGCTAGTGTTACTCTACCACATGGCCCATGACTAATAAACAGCCTGTCCTGAAACTTCAGAAAAGTGTTAAAACATGTACCACTAATAAAACATTTCAGTGTTTTTCCCACTAATCTGCCTTTTTGTCACTTTTGGCACTGTCACCAGTTTCACTTCTGCTACACCACTTACAGAGGGGGGCTGAGGTGGGTTAGGGTTACACCTAGAACATGACGGCCTTTTAAACAAACAAGAGCAGGGTTCAATACCACTGACTTACTTCAGTTGTCGTCTCATTTACAATTCTATCTCGACCTTTTTAACTACGGCAATTCTTGACTTATTTCACAAAATAATAATTGCTGAAATTGTCATTTGTCTATGTACCAAACGCTGGTTAATTTGCTGCAAATACTGAAAATGATATAACCAAATCCTGTCTTATGACATCTACACACACAAACCATGCTAACAGCATAAAACTTCCAACTAATTGCTTTGGTTGAAAATTTTGACAAAATGAAAGTTCACTTTTCCATTATGCTGCAATGTGCCAAATAGGTCAAGTATCTACTTCCCATGACATTGTGAAATCTCACAAATTTCCCACAAAAATAATTACATTTGGTCTTTCTTCATTTTTCAAGAGCTTCCAACGTTGTTGTCTACGTCCACAACTTCTCCAACACATTGTCTGATGATAGCTATAACATAATTCTTAAAAATGTTATATCATTTATTTGGTGCTATTTATCTTTTGTGAAAAAAATGGAAAAGGAAATTCAGTGCACTTACTTGTTATCTTCTGTTTTATGGTCCTGTCCTTTTAGTCTCTCACGTGCTTCTTCGTTCAGCTTGTCTGCTAATTCCTTTTGATGTTTATGTCGCTTGTCTTCAGAGCTTGCCTCGGTCTGCAAGTGAACATTACAAACAATGGGAGGTGGCTATTAAAGAAAGCTATGACCAAAGTTTTAGTTAAATCCTCAAATTAAGAATATTTTTCAAAAATACATAAAAGAACAATGTTCAAATATCAGTGGCCTGGGGAAAATTCCGCACACATCTGTATCCGACTAGCACAGAAAGTTTTAGGACAGACCAAATAAAGCCCAATGGCCTATATTTGCTGACACCAGCACCAGGTGACTAACAGAAAATAGTGCACAATTCAAACAAGAGACAGGTGGATCCAGAGGATGTTTATATAAAGAGTATACATAGAGCCACCTTATTACCACACACAGAATATACAAAGAGCCCAGCTTATCACTACACACAGGATATACTTTAAGACTCCACAAGTGCGTAAATATTGAGGTTGTCTGAGTAGACCCCCAAACCATCTCCCCATCAAGCCACTTTAGTTCGAAAAGTAATGTTAATAATGCTCGTGTTCAGTATACAGCAGAAGTCACTCACCCTCGTCCTACTTTCCAATATGGCCGTCCGCTTGCCACGACCGAGAAGTTCCGGATCTTCCTCAACCTCCTCTTCCTGTTCCTCATCAGAATCCTGTCAAAAATTATATTAAATAAAATCAAACAAAATTAAATAACGGAAAAGAAATCCAAAATGCAAACATGCAAAACCAGGATGTACAGTAATTTGAGTGCAAAGGTGACAATTGTCTGGTGTTTTCTTAGTTTTATGTCGACTTTTAATTAGCACGAATGACCGGAGACAAGATAGCTATGACAAGACGTACAACATGTTTTAATACTCCAAACATACTATCCATGATAGTTTACTACTAAGTCTTTAATTAAACAGCTTTAAACTTCACATTACAAACTCCACATTCTTGTAACTGGTGGTTTGATGACAAAACAAAACTATTCCAATCAAAATGAACCATACCTTTAAAAATATTCCAACATGTTTGATCTTTTTCTTTCCAGGGGTAAGTAAAGTAGCCGGAGACGCCTGTAAATAAAATGTTGAATATTACAGGGAAAGCAACATATCTTTGCTTCATTATCACACGCTGCGCTTCATCAACTAGCTAGCAGTAATTGCTGCAAATCGACAACCATGTGAAACACTTGCTGTACAGTACATGACACTCAATACTTTGTAAATCAGAGAACAAATTCAATGAAACTGTGCACCGGATTAACGTATCAAGATTAACATTCTATGGACCAATCAAGAGGGTGACATCAAACCATATGGACCGAGGGAAGGCAGTGTTACAGTCAAAAACAGTAAAAATACACAAGAGGTGAAAATGCATGGAATAAATCCGAACACAGGAGGATAGTGTTATCTCACTAACAGACGCCCATCTGCCAAATTTTATGAAAATCCGTTGAGGACCTCTGAAGATACAGAGGTAAACGTAAAAAATAAAATTGCCACTAAGGGCCACACCAGTAGTCGGATCCATCCGAAAGTTTGCTCATACGGTCTCATCCATGAAAGGAACACTTGTGCAAAGCTTCATGAAATGCATCAAAGGGCTTTGGAGACTGAAGAGCGGAGGGACGCCATATGGACAGGGATGACAGCATATTGCGCCCACATACAAATATGTGGGTGCATAAAAAGAGGGCCACCTCTTTGGATGTGGGTGCTTGCTACAGCACCATCACACCAGCTTACCTCGTTAACCTGCACCGTGTCACCAACAAACAATGCATATGTCTTTCCTTCCTTGTCTTCCGCTTCTTTGTTCGCCAGCTCATTAAAACCCAGATTGATATTGAACACCATACCTACAGATAAACAACCATTCGCTAAAATTGACAAGCAACAAAGCGAAACTTTTTAAACACAAGTTCACTTAACTCTCTCAATAAAACCCATTGAGTCATGTTAAAATATAGAAATTCCGACCACAAAATGTGGATATACTGGGACATCATCTGATCAACCGTAAGGGGACATTAGTCAGCCATTGGAGGTTAAAATTTCAAACAGAGATGAAATTAATTTAAAGACTGTTTGGCAGTCTCCAAATGGTGATGATATCTACCTAGGCTATATGACAAGCTGATTACATGCCTAATTTCACATCTTAACTCTTTCAACTCCGAGTAACTGACGGCCATTGTGTCCCTGAACCCCAAGTAACTTAGCACACATGGGTTGAACTGAGGTGCTTGTTTTCAGAATTCCATAAACAATCCATTTATAATTGAATTTCAAAGTGTAATACACCAAAATGTAGAGAACAGAATGAACTTTATCTACAAATTCACCAAAATTAAAAAATCCCACTCTCTCACGTGATGCAGGTAAGTAACACCTGAAATGCCGGTGTTTGTTTGCCAATTTGCCAATTCAATGTATCGTTTAAAGAATAAAAATGATTTATGAGTAACAGTGTCGTGAATATTCTTCAGTAAAATTTCTTAAGATACGTTTTTAATCACATTTCACATCTTCTATTTACATTTGAAGTCCATAAAGTGACTTAAATTAGGCGATCGTTAAGTTCAACGATTCAAATTTGTCCACTTCCGGTTGTGACTCGCGCTTCCTTTGGGCGTTCAAATTAATTACCCTGACAATTTCACCGAATATTTCATCAATATAGAAATTTTTAAAGTACTCAACTTGCTTATCGTAACCATCGTAAACTCTAGAAGACTCCACATGTTCAGAAAATTTGCGAAGATGTCGGAGTTCAACGGCGTTTGTTTGACCCAATTGCAAAATTCGCGACCTGCAAAGTTTTCCTCCGGTTCAAAGCCATGTAATTCAACTTCTTTGTCGTAATAGTCAACAAAATCTGGCCAGATTTATAAGAATTCCTTTTTGGGTTATCTTGTATATTAATTAAGTAAAAAGTATACAAATTATTGCCAATTTCGTCATTTGAAAAGTCTACGTCTGAATCGCCGTCGGCCGACATTTTGTTTTCGCGAGTCATCGATCTAAATTCTTGGAAAACCCCTTCAATAACTCACGTTACCTCTCAGCAACGAATCAGAAAAGCTGTTAGAAATGAAGGTAAGGCTATATTTAAATTTGTGACGTACACAAAAGAATTCCCCTAATCAACCAATCAAATATTCTGTTGCTTGGAAGTTCGGCACATCGTGAGACCGATAAAGCGGTCCACGGTGTTGAATGGAGGTAAGTTTCAGAGACCGCTTAAGCGGTCTGCGGTGTTGAAAGGGTTAAATCATTTCTTCACCCAAAATAATTGCCAAACAATAACAGCAATTAATATTTTGACTAAAATACTCGTCCCTATGCAACATACCAATCAGTGGTGCAGGCACACTATGTCACTTTAACTTGAACTGGAAATACAAATTACTTCCAAAAAATAAAAACTGATGAAACAATTGCTTTCTGATTTCTTTTACCTTTCTGAGCCTTGGCCATGTTTTTCCCAGACACAAGAAGAGAGCCTTCTCTAAACTCTACACCCATGGCAAACCTATCATAATAAATATAAACATACATGTGAGAAAACAAGCAGGTACAAGGTCTACAAGACATTACCTTATTGCCTATGCGATTAGGGTCACTGCAGACCGAGAGCTATGACCTGAGCTGTCTGTTACAAGAGAACGATATGTAAGCTGTCAGCTCAATATGTCAAGGCGCGAGTGTTTGCTGTGAGCTTTTTTTTCCGCAGCCTTAATCAGTTAAATGTCTGGTTATATGACCTGCAATGTATAGCTGTGATAAACTTTTTCTGTAAAATTAATAGTAACGTGCTCTGTGAGTGAACTGCCACATAGGAAGATAAGAACGTGAAAACAGGACACAATTCCAACCATGTTTGGATCATTTTTGCTTACAGCAAATCCTGGTCTTAGACACACCATTTTCTAAACTAAACATTGCAGACAAACACTCATGATCACAATGGCTAAATCATTGCTGAAATCTTGCCTACCCAACGTTTTTCGTAAACTTGTCGACCAACTCAGGCTTCTCTGCCTTGATCACGGACACAGCTTCGTTAAAAACATCACACAACTTGGTACCTGAAAGGATACAAAGATAACTAGAAGCCTTGTAAAAAACTTGCCTAACATTACAACAAAAGACAACTGCACGTACGCTTCCGCTAAGAGTGATCTTATTTCATTCCTGGTGTGATTGTATTAAATGAGTTTATTCAGGCTTAACAGAAAATACTATGCAATTAATTTTGTCATATACAGTGCATAGCAAATATAATAGCGGAGTTGCAACAGAATCGATTTAACGATTGCGCATGTCCGGAAATTAGGGTGCGCAAAGGCTATTGGGATTGATTAGGATATGTGGAATGGCCAATGGGTTTGCATGACGTGTCATTTGTGTGCATTGAACTACGCTGCTGTATGTAATTCTACCGCTATTCGCCCTAATAAGCGCCTATGCCCCAATAAGTGCCCAACGCGTTTTCAGACTTTGCTAAAGTAAGTGCCCAGCCCACGAACTACATGCGAAAAATGCCTTACCTACAGTTCTAACACCTCCAATTTATCAATTGAAAGATCTGACAGTCCTGAATTTGTAGACCTCGAGCCTCACCGTTATGTCCGTACATATACTTCAAACTTACGCCGTGATTCAAAAAGAACACAAAAGCTTTGCTGCTCTTGCGAGGGATGTGCCTCACTACGCGGGTCTGGACTTTGAAAACAGACGCAGCATACTTGTCAGCGGGATTGCATTGTATCTTTCTGGTACAGATCTTCTCCGGCCTCAACAGGAATTCAAACTTCCTTGTACACGTGAAAACCGTGAATCGAAGGCTAATAAAAAAACTTGACCAGTGTTAGCACGTGGCCAAGAACGCGCGCTGCATAACGTACCGGCTGTCATCAAAGACATTTAGTCGGGAACTATCTATTCATGAAACGGGTAACATAGCATCGGCAAGAAATGAATATTGGCACTACTTTCCGAAAGTTTCTAATACCGTAAAAAAACTTTTGCATTCATGTTTTTTTAAGAGAAATTATTTGACTAATCATAATTGGTGTTTTTAAAGTCAAAATGACCCACTGATAGTGGACACATTCGCACCCCTACACCCCGAATCTTCCTGAAAATAGCTGTTACACTACGGTCACACATCCACTCACCCGGTGACTCAATGAGTGACATATTGGTCTTACTGAAAAAATTCTCAAACGTTTTTTAGCAGATGAGGTCAGCAAGTGCTAATTTAAAACACGCTCTCTGCTTTAGTGACTGCTTGAGTTAATTTCTTTGGATACAATGCACACCTACATCATTACATTACTCCTGCAAATGAACTCTGATGACAAGCACACGCATGCTTACTCTCACACACACGCCTATAAACTTCAAAACAAACGTCACGTGACAACATGTGTGTTCCTCCAGAGATTTTTCTCGGGTTGCGGGCTACAATCTAGCGCAGATTTGGACTTAATCTGCAGTTAATCCAGACTCCACAAAAACTTTAAAATCTTAGAGACGCTATTTGGAAAACTTTAGGAGGATTTCAGGTAATTTGTTGAGTCAAAGCTGTATTCTTATTCAAGAATTCAAGCCCTATCGACGATTGCGAGACCGGCAGCTACGCATTTGTCGGCGAGATTTCGCCCTAGGATTTCAGCACAATTTTCTGAAAAATGATTGTATTAACAACGAATTTTGTTAGCAATGCACCTCAATTTTTTAGAAAGTAAATGACAATATTCTGCACGCTTTATCTTAGCGCGTTAATTCATATGGTGTGTGTACGTTAAGTGAGACGACCAAGAACAGCTGACTGTGCAGAAGCATTGTCCTCAAAATTGCTCATGTTGGCTTGGTTCTGGTCAAGCGAAAACAAGTTTTTTTTTCACTACCATCTGCCGTGGAGTATTTGTTACTGTTTCTTTCATGGGAAATATTGTTGGGCAGTTTCCAAGATACGTTTTCTTGCCCCCTCAAAATGAGCGCTACATACTTTATGCTACGAAGTAGGAAAGAATTCACTAAGCCGGCCTTTGTTACCAGCTCTACCGATGTGTCTGACTCATGTTAAACACAGTTCTTGATCCTTGGAAAACAGGTAGTAACTAAATTCTTTATCTCGCTAACTGGTATTATAGCAGCCAGGCACACAACACGTATAACCTCCCTGTGGGCGGTTCGCCCCCACGCTTGCCGACGTACTTGTTTACTAAAGAATACCCCATCAACCACAATGCAACATTCTGACCCATTTCCAATATGGCTGCATTGCAACTCCGCTATTGGACACATTACATTTCTAACTCCTGCCATAAATATTTCTGGCATTCTACTTTCGTAACTGGGAGTATTGCTGTCAGTCAGCTGTGACAAAAGGGAATTCCAGGTCATTTTCTCTGCTACAGCTTTTTTCAAAAAACATTGACAAGCTTCATTGACGCTGACCTAGTTTTATCAAAATTTTGGCTTGAGCACAGAATGAACAAAGCAAAAAAGACACTAAAACGTAATGAAATTAACGAGAATTTGCTATGAAATTTGTCCACTTTACAACAAGAAATTTTGTGAATCGATTGACAAAAAGTATAATTTGTACTCCGTAAAAGGCAGACTTTTCAACTGTCTCTTGCTGACAAGAAGAAATTTTGTCAATCTTTTCACAAAAGTTAGCAAACTCCATGAATATCAAACTAACCGTGAGTCAACTTAGCGAGTACTGCCTCTTCCACCTTGAGTAGAAAGTTATAATGTTCCTGCATTGGTTTGGTTGGGTTGACCAAGATGGTGCGGACAACGTTGGAACAGTACGATTTGTAACGAGCGCCCAATGCACAGATTATGGCACCAAAGTGGAGGGTATTCTTATCACTGCAGCAGGAGATCATAAAGCAGGAGATCACAAAGTGAGTTTATTGCACAAGACCACAAAGACAGCTTATTGTTCAGAAGACAACATTAATGACAAGCATTCACAGCTACTGTACAAGTCAAAAGTAATCTGACAAAATTTTGTATCTCCATCATGACGGTACATTCAAGGAATTCTGGGTAAATTCCACTTGCAGCCATCGTGACGGGGAATTCTGGGTAATTTTGTAACATTATTTTTGACAAGTACTGCATCTAACCATCAAAACTGGATGTTCGTGCAAGCACAATTTCAACAAAGCTTGGTTATGGTTTTTTCCTTGTTCAAGATCTTACCTAATACTTTGAATTAGGGAAAAAATCTGTCAGGCTGGTTGGCTTCAATTATGGAATTTTAATGGACTTCTTACAGCAGTGCAACAGGCCTGGACCACCCATCAAACATTTTCGGACCTCACTGCTTCTTAAAATGATCTCAGGTATATTAACTGGCAAAGGTTCACGCGTGCAGAAGAGGCCAGTACAAAGTCTAGACAATGCATACCTGACAACACTGAACTTGAGGTTATAATTGCCGCCACTCTGTATGATGGCTGGGTAACACATGTCCAGCTGTTTAGTATCCACTCCCGTCACATACTTTTTGTTGGACAATGCCTCCTCCACCCCGTCAGCTAGCTTGGCATGCTTCACTCGCTACAAGGCACAACCATCAGGCATAAAGCCACACACCAGTGCTCAGAAGTAACAACATTCAAGCACGGATGTTATGGGAATTCTCCACTAATTTCGCACAAAAATAATTGCCAGAATTGTCATGTCAGTATAAACTAATTGTCGGATACACTGAGCTATATAAACTAGAACTTCCCTTGTTGACTACACTGTGAGCTTAATAAATGGAGAATTACCATACCCACTCTTAACCTGTTAATGATAAGAGTAGAAACACAACAGTGGCCGGGTTTACAAAGAATCTGGCCGGACATCTATATCTAATAGCTTTGCCAAACAATCTGTACAATGACATCCTGAGACCGGAGGTTGTAGATATAACTGAGGCCGTGGACTAAATCCTGCAACCAGACCATCCTAAAGCAGGTAGCCCAGTGGGAAAGCACAAAAGATATCCCAGTACACTGAACGGTAAGATCTTCGGATTTGATGGTACAGGGTATGAAACACATTCAGTAGGATCACATGATTTAGCTGTCCAGCTATAGTATTTTGGACTCCAGCCACTGCACTGTTTGCAGGAAAAGCCACATCACAGACAAGAGATGGCAGTAAGATATCACTTGGCTGTCAATCATGTTGTCAGTCAATCACACAAGCAGTGAAGTTTAATCACAATAAGAGAAGTGACTTGAAGGCACTCTATTACATTGCAGCTAGCAAAATTGAAAACAAAACTGTCCTTTAAAACAATAAACTCATTGAAGTTTTTAATAGAACATCAACTGTCTCTGACTACCTTGTCTGAATCAATGATATCCATGAGTTGTTGTTTGAGATATTTATCATAGAGGTCGCCGGTGACTTTACATGCCATCTTGATGGTGTTCAACTCAGTCTCCTCCTTAGCAGCCATCACGTAGGCCAACTGGGAGGAAATGTCAACCTGCAACACAAAGGCCATATACGAGATTGAAATCTGTAAGTTTCACTTGTAACTCCACACACAGACGACGGTGAGCACAGGACATTAGTTTTGGCTATTTGAGGCAGACCCAATGACAGGAGGAGGAGTGCTATTGGTGGTGCCAGAGTATTTTCCCTTCACCCCAAAAATTCTCTTTCAGAGAGCTTAGGCAGCTTTTCCATTGAGTGACAAGGGTTTTGCAGTGTACTGAGCCAGAGAGATGAGCCTGTGAGCAGGATATTGGGCCAGAGAGGGGTAAAGTGGGCATAGACAAGCAAGAGTGACACTCCTTGTTTTCCATTCAAACAAAGAGAATGAAAAGGAAAAAACGACATCCAGGAGATCTCAGATGTACAAGTCAACATTTGCCAAATTTGTCCGTATTACATTTAAGGTATCTAGTTTATTTCATTTTCGGCTTTATCCAGAGAGGTTTGGCAACCTGGCAACATTTTGCCAGGTCGTGTTTGGACAGTTGACGAGCCCTGAAAGGCATATAACAAAACATCTGTTTTCAGTCATAGTCGTGCTAAAAAACAAAATATAGTAACTTCAAATCTTTAACGTAACCCTCTACATCAAAGTGTTCAGATATACCTTCTCAAAGGAGTGCTCTTTGTATGCCTTCCTCCAACTCTCCATGAATTCTCCTGGGAATTTGTCCTTGGCAAATTCACCCATCGCCTTTCCATCCCTGCTCTTCTTCAATGCATCAACTACCTTCTCAAAATTTGTTTTGTCTTTATCGTTCTGCAACATATTATGAATGCTGATTACTGCCAAAATACAGTAACAGTTTAAAGAGATATTGTTGGTGAGAAAAAATGATTTTCTAACACTAGCCTCAGTGTGAAAAAACCCTGCAACCTCCACGGTCACAGTCTATAAAAATATATAATTGCAGGCCGTCTGTTACACGTTGTACCAGACGTGCACAAGCCGCGCATATGGGCCCATTGCACTGATCACCTAGAACCGTTTTTGTGCTTTATTAATACAAAGTTAAAACCGAGCTGAGGAGCTAGAAACCTGAGTCAAGGGTTTAGCAATGTGGCCCAGTGGCACTCGAACCCACGATCTCGAGTAAGGAAAGCGAGCACCTATCACACTAGGCCAGACTGCCTCCCCTGGGCCATAAAACCAACAATGACCCCTTAAAGAACATGAACACTATAAATGCAACTGTACTAATCTCAATTCTACAAACATTTGCATTGTTATGCATGACAACACAGCTCAACTTGGCGGGAATTATTAGACTTGTGTACACATTCAACATTCCATACTCATGATAAGGAGATTATCTATAAGCCCTCCGTAAGAAGCCCAAATCTCAAACATCTACAGAACGGCCGTCACCGGCTCCACAAATGAGGAATCTGCCATCATTTAAAGTCATCTACAACCAAGCCAAATTCGTCAAAATCTAACTAGTCGTATGAGAACAATGACGTAACAAGTCAAAATAAATGCAGATGGATGTCACCGGGCACTCATTCGAGTATTCCCGTACGAGACCAACCTTGTCACGCGTCAGTAGCTTAACAACAGGGACCTCTGCCTCCTTGTGTTCAGCCTGTTTGAGAAACTCAATTTTCTTCTTGCTCGCCAGAATGTAGACTGACGACTCGCAAAATGCCAGAAGGGTGTCCGTCAACTCATAACCGAAGAGCCAGGTCTGTAGAACAGGGAAGAAACTGACATTAGCATAACTGTCATTATTGGTAGTGCCTATGTCACAGTTTCCACTCAAATCATGTTTCGCAAAGCAAGATTGACTCGTCACGTAAAACCAACATCTCTGCTGCACCTACATCACCTGTCTTTGCTTGCTTTATATCAATTACAGAATCCTAACTTCTCTTGTTTGACATTTACCACATTACTTGAAAGTTTCTCAAGAACTTCAATAAATACAACAGACGACTACGTGACGGTTAACCACAAGTTTATCTCCAAACATATTGCCTGTGCTCAGAAAAACATACCATCTAAAATGTACAAAACGACAACAAGCACTGTCTAAACAGTAACTCCAATTTGCCTACGAACAATTTTGCACACACACTTGGCAGGTAAGTTGGTTACCTGTAGCGCTGTTGATTTAGAATAAACAATGTCTTCATCGACGCCAACACCAACCAACATGGCGTCCACCTTGGACAAGGGCTCATCGCCAGAAGATTTCTGAAAAATACATTTTAATTTGCTTAAAGCTCACAGATACTTGTCTGGGTTTCAGAAATCTATTTATGACAAAGGACTGAAAGATGAAGAAACATTGTCCAGGGCTTGTAACGACCACTGAGAAAAAACAGGAAAATTTTCCAGGCTTGTGTGATAGAAATATTTTGTGTGTTGTAAAATTTAACTGAAATAAACATTTTTCCATCATTAAAGTAAAAATAATTATAAAAAAGAGATGAAGAGGAGGAAACTGGAAATCAAATGTGAGAAAATTGAAGTCAAAAAAGAGGAAATCCTCTTAAAAAAGAAAAATTCCAAGCCCTGATTGTCTATGATCTGTTTTCCGATTCCATAACTAAAACCTAATTCTGTGATGTTGTTGTCAAGCTACTGTTAGTGTTCTTCACAACTGAAAATCAAAATTCATATAAGGGTTCAAAAGTTCATGCCCATATTGTGGTGAGTTTGTATGTTACTTCTTTGAATGGTTGGATATAAAGTGCCCGAATTTTGAGAACCAGTTTGCTCCACTGAATACGAGCATCAAACTGGTTCTCAAAATACGGGCAAGTTATACCAAAACTTATTAGTATTGCCACCAGGGCGCAGTAGCATAAAAGTTACAATCTGGATAGCACCAATGATGTCGCATTATCATGTGTCACATTGCCCTTGTTGAACAATGTATTAAATGTCAAGCATCAATCAAATATATCAAGCATATAGCTTTAAAGTTTTATGCAACCCCACCCACAAGGTTATGGTGAAGAATATACTTTGGGGGGCAAAAATAGTGAAAGAATGCAGGCAAGATAAGAAACAAAAATGGGCAAAAGTAAGAAAAAATTCGGGGCATAACTATCCCTTACATCAAATCAATGCACAAATAAGAACAATACTGGAGAATTGATCATGTACCGATGTACATGGACCCACTTAGTTACTTTGCTGCAGTGCTGCATCAAATAATCACATGGATTTACAAGACAAGACAAGATTAGACAAAACAGATGACTTGCAGCATAATCACCACAGGTTAACTAGTGAAGCTGCTGTGTGTGAACTTGGAATCCTGCTTAATCTCAAGATTAAGCGGAATTGAGTGTTGCGTGAACTTGAATATTCTTTTAGGCAAAAAGGTGAAATTTTTGTTCGGTGAAAGGAATTTTTGTAATTATTGGCCTCACGATCAACAATTTTCTCCTTTACCATAACTTGGGATGCTGAACCGGAGGAATATGTGAATGTCTAAATCGACTATTGTTAGGTGCAACTGATCACCCGTAGTTGAAAAGGTTGGTTAAAATTAACATCATTTTATCTAAATGTAACTTGATTTAGTGTAGTGCAAATTTTTATAAACATATACGTGATTATTTGAGTGAACTTGTCAAGTTGCCTCGCGTATTCCAAGTTCACGCAACAGTCACTTCCGGTTAATCTTGAGATTAAGCAGGATTCCTAGTTCACGTACAGCAAAGCATGCATTTCATGAATACCTCCCCCCGATAGGTGTCAGTACTGTCTAGGCAAGTAAAAAGCTCTTATTCAGACAAACAAAACACCTCTGAAGAGGACTGAGACAAATATTCACTTATTAGTAACCTGAATAGACGTCTACAAGTTTTATACGATGTATAAAAATTGTTGAAGGCTCTCACTGGACAAGTGCAGATTGAAGAAAGTGCTGATTCAGCTGTTTTAGCAAGAGTTCGCGGTTGATAATAAAAACGTGGGGCACAGTGGTGGAGTTTACTCAGGTGATTTACGTTTGACGCCCTTTTGAGAGAGTTATCGCTGTAGACCCACAAAGAAAGCGTTAGATAAGAACAATCAATACCTTCCATGCCGAGTACAACCGCTTCAAACGGCGTATGAAAGCTTCTTTGTCGAGACTCAAATTCGCCATTTCCCCTCCGAATTAGGCGGGAGAAAATGAATGATCTATCGTCAGGGGGCGCTGTTATTTTTGACGACGAGTCCAAGGAAATTTATTTTGAATGAACCAAGAAATTGTGATGTGTTCATTTCTGTTTAACACTGTTAAGAGTGGTGTTTTTATTCTAGAATCGAGTTTTTCATTTTCTATCTAGAAATAGTACTTGCTTCGAACGTTAGGTGGTTTAGTTTCGAAATTGACCACTAGGTGTAAGCGAGAATATCCTATCTGTTTTGTTGTCTTACCCAGTTTTATTTTAAGTTACCGCAGCTGGGAACGAATTGCATAGAACACCTTGCGTCACCCTAGGATATTCTATCGATCTCTTAGAGTGACGCAACGGGAAATCTACTTGAGATGTCTCCGGCCTAAAGTCGATTTGAGTGATAAACTGATATCGGAACCGACTCTGAGAATCCACTGCTGACTGCCACACCGGCACAGCCACAGGCACATATGTGACAGTGAACGGAACAGTACTCCGGTTCTATAGTATAAGGCGTCTTTGAACAGTTGGAGAGCACAGTTAGGAGGACCAGGGCAGAATCAGACAGTGAAAAACGTCGCAATTCACCGTGTAAAGTGTAAACTTCTGCACTGAAGTCACACACTAGTACTCAGTAGCGAAAGTGCAAAGTTGAGGTGCCAATCACAGTACACCATTCACACTGGACTAAAATGGCCGTTTGTGTTGCTGTTATTGCAAAGGAAGTATGTCAACTGTTCTTGCTGGGCACGCTCGGCATCATCTTTATGGCTGTTATTGTGTATATGTTATCCTCTCTATCCACATGTAATGACTCACACAATATGGTTTTTTAACATCCATGATCCATATTAAATTTTTTTACTTGTCGGACATTAGACGGTTCTATAGCCAAACGCTTGGCAGTAGCACATCATATTGCATCCAGAATGCCGCAACATTTTCTGCAAATTAAACTTGAGCCTAGATAAGCTATCAATGTTACGTTACTAACATTCTAGTATTCAGTATACACTTTTGAGTGTGGATGAACACCTCTGGCTCTGTAGGCAGTTGGAGTCTTTAAGTACTTCCAGCTCAACAGGGCCCTCAATACCTCAAATTTGAGGCTAAATATCGGTCTTATTCCCCT
Organism: Phoronis australis; assembly: GCA_002633005.1. Taxonomy (NCBI): domain Eukaryota; kingdom Metazoa; phylum Phoronida; family Phoronidae; genus Phoronis; species Phoronis australis. The sequence continues at coordinate 438,486 of NMRA01000197.1, read as the reverse complement.
CTTAAAAATATTGAAAATCACATGAAATTCTCTAATGATGCTTAAAAATTCCCCTCAAGTGATTGAAAACCTCAGGGTTGGAATCACTTGTAACTCAGGTAATAGTCGGATAACTTGGTACATACCGGACACGATTAGGAAATATCATATATAAATGTTATTGGAAGTATGCAGAAGTTAACACGTCACCTTTGATGGCGTAACCTGCGTTTGCAATTTATTTTAATTAAATATTCACAAATTGGATTGAAAACCACCTGACCTTGCTACCTACTAAGAAAATGAAAAATACATTTGTTGTATGTTTTTAGCGACACCCAGTAGAACGGTCCGAATTTAATCTGTATTTCAAGAGTTTAATAAAAAGGCCTGGCATAGTGAAATATGACGTCATTAGCAGGCGAAACGACAAAACCTTTTTTCAAAAGTCTCTTTTATAGCTATAAAGTTGGAGTTTTGCGTTTTCTCATACGGTTCATTTTGTTGCCACACTCGATCGATTGTTATGGATATGACGTAATTAGCGTGCGAAACGTACGACAAAAAGTCGTTTTACCTTCCCTTTTGAATCCAACCCCGCCCCCCGCAAATGCACCCACACCTATAGCAATTTTCCGCCAATCCGTATCCGCCAGAATTCGGGTCATTTTTTCACGGAGTCATTATTTATGCTACCCTGGCACAGTGGGGTATGACGTCATCAGCGGGTGAAACGACAAAACCTTTTTTTAAAATCTCTTTTAACTAAGTTGGAGTTTTGCGTTTTCTCATTGGGTTCATTTTTGGACTCTTGCGAACGTTAGTTAGTTTGCGTTTGCGAGAAGACAACACGTGTTCTCTCGCGAACGTGACCCCGTTCGCGAGAACAACGCCGGTCCTCTCGCGAACGTGAGTTCATTGGCGGACATCTTGGATCGAGGAAAAACGCTCGGGAGGCGAACATAATTTGTCGCGTATCTTCTCAAATGTTGTAGATTTCACGAAAAAGTGTGAGTAGAGTGGCGCGCGTGATCCATAAGAGTGGGTAATTGTATATTGCGACACTTCATTTTATTTTTTAAGTATTCCTGACAGAATTTGAAATGGGACCAACTTATCCGACTATTACC